>BQKN01064709.1:317127-339801 GCA_022839385.1 Asparagus kiusianus
TACACCCCACTTAGGAGAGATTTAAGGGGCGGTTACACCCCCCTAATTCCCTATAAATGGGGGTAAACTCAACTGAGTTCAGGGCCTTCTTTTTGACTGGCTTTTGGAAACGAAGACTTGGCAGCAAAGGGGGGATCCTTGGAGCATTTCTGGAGCTTGGGAGATCTGCAAAGAGGAGCTTCTTCATCCTTGGCTTACAACCGATCTTCGGTTCAAAACAACTCTTTTACAGAGTTCTTCAAAACTCGTTCAGAGTTATCAACTCGTCCAGAGTTCTAAAACTTACCACGTAAGTTCTCCACAACGTAAAATCGTGAGGAGAAGACATCGTTCCAGTGAATCAAAACGTCGGATCGTCAACGGAGAGCAAACTCGACGCAAGCATTCGAGGGAGGCACTCCATCGCCACCGTGAAGAACCCAGTTTTAAACAAAGGAGAAAACCAAATTTGTTTTCTTCTCTTTTGTAATCAAGTTGTAACCGGAATTAAAGGAATTCAATACAAGTTTCTTTTATTCTCTTCTTTGCAATTTTTTTCTACATACAGTAGGAAATTTAGAATAAACCCACTAGCTAATTTCAATTACAAAATACAAACTATTCTATTTTTATCATATTTCAACTTAGATTTATTAAGCATAGATTATCAAACCATATAAGGAAAGTGTAACCTATGAAATTATCATCTAAGTTAAAATTACTATTCATGATAAGAGCAACAACAAGATAGTAATCCTAGAATTCATAAGCATAACCTATCAAACCATTTAAGATAAGCATAGATTATCATATTCTTCTTCTACCGATTAGTTTTCTAGTTGATTATCCTAAACATGAATATTTTAAGTGTAAGAGAATAATTTGCATAATATAAAGGAAATTAGACTAGCATCATATAATTCTAAGATTCCTACAAGAGTTAATTTAATATCTTAAGAAATAAAAACAAGAAGAAAAAGAACTAATTATAAAAATAAAAAAAAATAAAAATCTAAACTATGAACAAGAAATAAATCTAACTACAAAGAATAAAAATCTAAGCTACAAAATAAATTACAGAAAGTAAATACAAGAAAACTAAATCTACTCTACAAATTAAAGTGCAAAAAGAAATAAAAAAAGATAAAAAAATAAATCTACACTACAAGCATGAATGTAAATCTAACTAATAAGCAATAATAAAGAAATTACAAAAAAGAAATAAAATAAAAAATAAAAGAAATGCAAACCTTCAAATTGCTCTTCATCTCCATCCTCATCATTCAACAAAGAGGAGAAAAAAAATTTAAAGAGGAGAAAAATTATTATTATTAATTGCAACAAAAGTTATAATTTTTGGAAGGCCTTCTCAATTAAGAGTAGCCCTCCTCTCCAAATGGAGTTACAAAATTTTTCACACCTCTAACTCCTCACTCTCTACTCCTATTTATAGTAAACATCAGTGAATGAGAGCAATTGGATTAAAATCTTATCCAAAACAACAAAAATCAGCCATAGATTCGTAACAAACTGCGCAGGGTATCGATGCCAGCATCGATAGGGGTATCGATGCTAGCATCGATGCGGGCATCGATGCCTGCCTCTCTCTGGTTGTTGTCCGAATTTGTTTCTTCTTGTGGGCTTTGGGCTTGGACAAATCTTTGATTTCTTTATTTATTTGATTTGGGCTTTGGCATTTCTTGGGCTTTACTTCTTCTTCTTAGCTTGGGCTTTTGGATAATTTAGAAATTGATTTTCCAATGGGCTTCTTTACTTTATTTCTTTATTTAATCAACGGGTTTTTGTTGAGAGATTGGAGTTTGAGATTTATTCTTCATTAACCTGCAATTAAAAGATAAAAACATTTATTAGTGATATATTTATTCATATAAAATAGATAATGAGGGTATAAAACTGTAATAAAATATGATTATCAGAAGCTCACTCTTTTATATTCATTATAATCGATAAACAATTATAATAAATTCTACAACAGAACTTGCTCCTGACGCAAACACACTGGCGACCACAGTAGGAGCCAATGGTCTTGTTACCGAGACCGTCGTGTCACAGCCGATCATCAAGATACCGATTGAATCTACGGTTGAGTACGAATTCGACCAAGCAAAGTTTGAGGAGTATCTGTCATCCTCATCTGCAAAGTCTTCCTCACACCGCAAATGCAGAGAGATCTTGTCTTCTAAGAAGGTCTTTAAGTTTTCAACTCCTACGGGTGAAGACTCTCCCCCTATTGTTGCTGAGGATTCTACTCGTAACATCTCTGCTCATAATGACTCTTCTCTAGTTAAGAAGTCATTGAAACAAAGCCCACTGGCACTGACGAATAGGGCTCGTCAGAGACAACGTTAGCGTTGCGCTCGTCAAATGGCGAAGGCCTTAGAACAAACCGACGGGGTTCACTACTACGCGGACCTAGAGTCGAGGAAACAACAAGTGGTCCAGTCGTTTCAACGACAAGCCACTCACATCTCTGCTAAGCTCACTACAGAGGAATAGACTCTTGTCAAAAGAGCTCGTTCAACCCTTAAAGAACGCATACAAAAATGTCGTGCACCGTGCTCTTTTACAACAAAGGCGAGAAGAGAAGAAGGAAATGATGTCTAAAGAATCGTCGAGAACCAACCGAGTATGGATTCCTAAATCCGAATTGGTGAATAAGAGGGAGGTATCCTTCAACCGAGATACTTGTAAGTGTCTCGGCCAAAGCAGCCATGTCCGAGATACTTGTAAGTGTCTCAGATGAAACAACCATATCCGAGACACTTGTAAGTGTCTCGAAAGAAGCAAACATGTCTGAGACACACACAAGTGTCTCGGCCAAAGGGAAGACCTCAACGCCTCTCCTTTGACTCCATCGACATCCGTTCCTTGTTCGTCTAATGCAACCATATCTGCTACATCACCATTGAAGCCATGGGTCGGTCCCGACCTGTCAAAATTCAAGATCACAATGACAGATTGCCTCAGTCATTTACCTGATGATCGAGGTAAAGCTTTAGTCAAAGAACGTTTGGGTCCGGTGAATGAACCCTGAGTAAATTCTTACGCTGGGGGTCATAAGTATCTGCCTATTAGGACAAAGCAATCCCAGGAGGGGAAAACTCTGATTTCCTCTCATTTAGAGCATGTAAAGACTCCATGCTCGCAAGGGGGTGGATCTAAACATATAACATTGGATCACTCAGAGACGACGATAAGTTATCATGGGTATGTCAACAAGGTTCAAACATAAAAGCAAAAGATAGGTTGCTCTGGTCATCATACTGACGAGTTGTACTATCAAACTAATGGTAGAAACAAATCATGTAAAATGACTGTTTGAGAAACAAGTCCTGCTTTGTGATGCATGATGTCGAGCTAATTTCTATAAAAATTTGCATGTTTGGTCAGGGTTTCATAGTTCAACCTCTTCACATTCCACCTGTGTGACATTTAAAAATATTAGAAATATTCATATGGAAAAAATTAAACTATAACAATAGTTATAACATCATATTTATATACTCGTATCCTAATAGAAGCTGCCCCCTAGACTTCTCTCCACTCATCTCGTAGGTCGGCCAACATATATGCATTCCCAAGACCAAATTTGTAGTAATGTAATGCAATCCTTTAACTCCTTATTCTCCATCAAGGATACCTTCGCCAAATCTCTATAAAAGTATGCTAATACTGCACTACCCCATGAAAGAGTTGTTAGTTCTCTTGTTTTGATGATGATTTACAAACACCATTATTAGTGCTAATTGCTTGATTGAGTGATATTGTGTAGATTGCAATTTTCTAAGCAAGATAGTCCAATGATTGGAGGATTGGACAGGATATGAGCTACAACGATGATATCCAAGGAGGTGAAGGTAAATTGATGAAGACAAGCTTTCAAAAGCAACTTACACAAGAGAAGCTTCATCAACATTTGAGTAAATATCAAAGCCAAAAGAATTGTATTCATATGTGTAAGATAATTACATTTTTATTTCTCTCTAGAGCTTAATGTAGACAAGTTATTAAGTAGATAACATTTAAAGCGATTGGGGTTCACACATACACACACTTATAACAACAAGTTTTTAACCATTTTTAAAAAATGAGTAAGTTTTACAATTGGGAAATGATTTTTTTGAAAATTCCTTTCTAACATGTTTACATTTATGTTTATAAGTATTTCCCAAAGTTTCATATTTTTTGAATTTTATTTGCTATTTTTAAAGGCACTTCAAAACTCATTTTTAAACATGAACAGTGCATGTGCATGTTTATCAGTCGACTCATACCTATTATCAGTCGACTGACGAAATGCACTAGAAAGAGTAGAAGTTTCTGTTCAGTCGACTGATGAATCATCAGTCGACTGATGCAGGTTATCAGTCGATTGATAAGTTCATCAGTTGACCGATAACAGATGAGCAACCTATAACGGTTAGCTCATCAACTGATGAATAGTATCATTCAACTGATGGTACTGTTATCAGCTAGATCTGGTTTGAGCTGAAAATCCGGGATTTGGTGATTAGTTTGGGATTTGGGTTATTATTTGGGGCTTCTATATATACCCATTGACCCTCTTCACTTCAGGAATCAAGCAAACAAAGAAAAATCCCTAACTTTTTGTTTCTAAGTGTTCTTGAACTCAAACTTTCAAATCTTCATTCTCAATTGTTTCAAAGTTTTTGGTTTCTCAATTCCACATCTCACAAATCTCTAAGCTTAAGTGTTTATCTCTTGATCCTTGTCATAGGATTGTTGTGAGAGATTTTCCTTTATTTCATCTTGTGATTATGTGGTGAGATTGATCTCGAGGCGATCGTTGTGAGGGTTGTAAAATCTCGTGGGAAGATCGCTGTGAAGAAGTTTTGGCTTCCAAACCGGGTGTGATAGTGTTGTTACCATCAAGAGAGGTGGTCGGGGACGTAGGTCGGAGGACCGAACCTCGTGAACATATCGTCGTGTCATCTTGGATAACTATTCACCCCCCTTATTTATTGCCATAACATTTAATTTGTGTCTTGTGTTGCATTGAATTTTATTTATTGCATATTTATTATTTTATTACCCTATTCACCCCCCTCTAGGGTAATTTCAAGAGTGCCACATACCTTCAAGTCCTTAACCAAGGGTGGGTAACCAACAACAATGTACATGATCTTCGCTAAAATAGCATAGTGCCTATCATGTGCAAGATATATGCATGGGCAACATATTGAATCGTATCCACCATAGCATCAGCAGGTATTGGTCCCTAAAATCTCTGGCAAAGCCAAATGAGCTTCATCGTACCACTGTGAAGCTGAAGAATATCACATAGTGTCCTCATATATTCATCCTCCCAGTGGTGATCATCAGCACCTGTAACAACTGGACTATCAGCCCTAGGTCCAAGTATGATTGATACATCCTCTAATGTAACCGCACACTCCTCTATGTGCATACAGAATGTATTGGTTTCTGACCACCATCTATCAATTAGAGCACAGATAAGGGGAAAGTTAAGCCTGACCCATCGAACATCTGAACATGCAAGGAAACCGGCCTGCATGATAATTTGTTGTAATCGACCATTTGTGATCTCCAAACTAGAATGACTCTGCGCATGATCGACAAAAGTGAGCTCTGAAACCTCCTGCATATTAAAGTCTGCTTACGCTTATATTAATTCAGCAAAATAATAGAAACTAACAATTTATTTACCTATCCTGACCCTATATATCTTCTCAGAATGATGCTGTGATCACTGGTGTAATACATACCCGATAACCGGTCCCGGTCCAGACCTCATAGTATCTGCTAGTAAAATTAATACAATTGTTATAATGCAATCAGTCATAAAGAAAACCAAAACTAAAATGCGCTAACGTAAAGAATAGAGGATAATAAGATAGATGATGATAACAAAGGTGTGATTAAAGAATGATAATAAGATGGTGGCGATGAAGATGAAAACAATGTTTCTAGACATAAATGAAACCAAACTTAAAATATAACCAATTCGCAAAAATACATATAAGATTTAATTATATTTTTTCCACACTATCAAACCCCACAATCATACAACCTTGCACTCATATACGTACACTGACTACACCTATCTTTCTAACTCCTTCTCATACTTGTCGGGCATCGAGATTTGTTGTGGCCCGGTTGATTTGCATCAACTACACCTATTTTTCTTACTAATTCATTCCCCCTCTTTGTCCATAGTACCTTTGATTTTTATAGAACATGTTCGTGCTACTTGTCTCTTATACGGTAGAGGTAATAATCGTGACCCACCATGCGTCCAACTTTGTCTATCCTCTATCGTGTGAAAATACTCCTTGTACGTACGTATTATTTAACTTACATATTAAATAAACTTTTATGCATTATTTAACCCTAACATCATTTATCCCAATCTAACACTAACTTTTACATCATAACATCTCAATTTTCCAAGAATCCCATTTCAAATTACCAAAAAAATCTCACCATTTCAATTCCATAACTTTTAAATCATTTTCCATAATTTTTTCATTTGTCAGTTACGTACAAACTTTTAAAAAATCATAATAATAATCCAAAATATAAACCATTTACCCTAATCTAACACTAATACTAACTTTTACATCATAACACTCAATTTTCAAAAAAACCCATTTCAAATTACCAAAAAAAAATTCACCATTTCGATTCCAATCTTTTAAATCATTTTCCATAATTTCAAATTTCTCAATTACATACAAACTTTCAAAAAATCATAATAATAGTCCAAATAATAAACTAAAACAGCTATTGGGAATGAAATGGATGACAGTCTCAAATTAGGAAAAAATCATAAAATTTTGAAGAATTTACCAAAATTTATGTGGAAACCCTAGAAATTAAGTTTGGCGATCTCCAGAGAATTGTGGTGAGATCACGGCCAATGGGTAGTCACTGGCTGTGGGAGATGGTGGGCGGAATTGGTCGGAGATGGAGTCATGGTTGGAGTGTTTGGATGGGTAAAAAAACCCTAGGGCTTGTTTGGATTGAGGGGAATAAGGGAGAATGGAAGTTAGGGGAACCATTCAGCTTGTTTGGGAACACTTAAGAGGTGAAGTTATTCACCCTAGTTCCCCTTAGTTCACACCTTAATAGTATAAAATTTGTTACCCTCCAAATTGGGGTGTAACCAAGGGGAATGGAACTCCCTTCCCTTCCCTTCTCTCACCTAGCTTCCCTTAACCTCCCTTAACCCCATTGAAATCCAAAGAAGCCCCTAGGGTTTGGGAGAGAGGGAGTAGTCAAGGAGAGAGAGAACGCGCTGATATATAGCGGTAAAGTACATGAGATTGGGAATCCCTTCAAAAATCCCCTAAATCCTCTATTAAAAACACGGGACTACTAGTCCCATATTTTTAACAGGAACTTTGGCTTTGGAAAATCGAAATCTATAGGATTTAGGATCCCGTAGACTTTGGGAGTTATCCTAAACTGCACGGGATTGGTAATCCCGTGTAGTTTAATCTAGTTAGAATACTTTACAAGATTTCCAATCTCGTAAAGTTTTTCAGAGGATTTTTATGGGATTTAAAAAAAAAAAAGACCATTTCATAAAAGTATTTATCATTCTCGCCATATTTCAAAAAATATTTACCAATTTTCACAAAATACAATGAGCCGCCACCTCATGCTTGATTATTTCACCTGACGGAAATGGTTTGAACCGCGTCATCCCAAGTCCAGCCCAAGAAAGCCGTTTATTGCACTTACGATGGGCTTTAGGGTGGGCCTTTACAAGCCATTATATACTCCCCGATAAGATCTCTTGCTACGAGCTTGGCCCCATGGCTATCGTGCTCCCTTCTTCCTCCCTGCGCTTCCTCAAACCCTTCTCCTCCTCCTCCTCTGCTCAAATCTCGCTTCCTCTTCCCCTCAACACTCGCAGGTTAATCTCAATTTCATATTGCAGTTTCTTTTTATTTCCCTTTTCTGTGATGTTTATTTTTTTTATCCAAACATCAGAAATGTAATATTGTTGACAAATAGGCTAAATTACCAACCTAATGGCTAATATTCAAACGGGATGCAAATATTTTAAGTTATAGGCCGCAAAATTTGTAAATTCTAAGGGTTTAAAAATGTAATTTTGAATGTTGTTAGGGGTGCAGTTGCCCCCCTAACTCTATGTAGTGGATCTGACACTGCTTTTGACTAAAATTATGGGTGAAAGGCAAATGTAGAGATCGGGTTTCGGGATTCACTAGTATTGATGTTTTCCTACCTGAATATATCACATGGTTCAATACACACACACACACACACGAAAGCTAGACATGCGTCAACCATTCATAAATTTTAATTTTTCTTTCGTGAAAGAAACTAGTTTTCTATGTCTTCCTAGCTTTCATACTAAAAGTATAGTGCACGTGCTTTGCACGAGAGCATACTTATTTTGTTTTATGTTTTTTATTTTTTTTGTTGGTTGCAAAATAATAAAAAAGACTTGCATAGTAATTATAAATTATGAACAGACAACTTTGTTTAAGTGAATAAATTATACGATAAAACCATGTTTAAAGAACTGTATGATTAATTATTATAGTTTGGATAATTATTATTTATTCATAATATATTAAAATAATTATCCTATATTAAATAAATTATGTCTAAATAACTGTATGATTAATTATTATAGTTTGGATAATTATTATAATTTATTCATAATTTATTAAAATAATTATCATATAATAAATAATTTCTTCTCTTTTAAATACAATGATTTTATACATAGCATACTTATAACACTACTAGTAACTACATTTTAATCTAATAATTATTAATTAGTTTATTATACTATTAGTAAATAATTTACTAAATTGTTTAATTATTAAATTATAGTATATTTTTTTAATTTAAAAAAGACTGGTAAGGTCATTATACTATTAATATTATTATAATTACAATAAATATAAATTGTTTTTCAACTATCATCATACTTTTAAAAGGCTAGTAAGATGGAAGGTAACAGGTAGTCCTCCATAAGAGGTGAAATCCTAAGGCACAAAGCATAAGCCTAATGTAATTTTCTTATTTTTTTAATTTTTCTAGAATTTTTAATATTATGTGAAAATAAATTAGGGATAAATTTTAAATTTTCTATGAAATAACATACTTAAATAATAAATTAATAGTGTGAGCAAAGGTTTCAAAAAAGTGAGGAAATGTATAATTTAATAAGAGGTGATATATAATTAGTGAATGATTAATTACAACCAATGGCATATTTGAGAATTATCAAACCTAAAACGGTAAAATTGGATATCAAAAGTATTGACAAGGCAATCCTCTTTTATATGTAGTATGGATTATCCATGCCTAACTCGTTTATTATATATATTGACTATTGAGATAAGTATTTGTTTCCAATATATATCCATTATTATTATTTAGTTACTGATTAGAAATGTTCTTGGTTTATGTTTATTTTGAATAAGTATTTGTCTTAATATACGTTCAACAATATTGTAACATAAAGTCCTGCGCATCACACAAGTAATACCTAGTGATTTTATAAAGTTGATAAGATGCTAATCTTTTGGTATAGAGAAGCCATTGCCTATTGTTTTCAAGTAATACAAAATTTTCGACGAGTAAACTGAAATCGGTTAGAACTTAGAGCTGTCTTCATTATGTTATGAAGTCCTCATTTACTAATCTTAGTGTGGATATAATATAATTATTCTAATTGTTTGTATCATGTCCAGGGTATCAGGGTCAGTTTGATGGCCTTTGTCGATTTAGGTTTCAAACTTTTTTTTTTCACTTTCCCAGCTTGCATTCAAAACTACTTTACACTGATAGTTTAAAGCAGATAATAGTTTCTGTCATTTATCTATATACCATGATTTATTCCTATCGCAGGGATAAGCATTGGAGATATAGTTCTACAAACATCCAATATCCTGTAATAAATTGTAGATCGGCGAGGGTCAAGGAATCTCCTCCAACTAATTCTGAAGCTTTGATAAAGGAGCCACACAAATATTTTGATCAGGTTATCATCACTGTTCGTTCTGGAGATGGAGGCCATGGCGCAGTCCTCAGCATGCACAATGAGATAACAACATCTAAATCTCAGGGAAGACATGAGAAGAAATCAAAGAGAAAAGGCTCTTATAAAAGGGATTCAGATGGTTCACTAATCCTACCAATGGGTGGACATGGTGGCGATATAGTCATATATGCTGATGAAAGCAAAGAATCTCTCTTGGAATTTCACAAAAAGCGCCGCTACTGTGCAAAGAGAGGGGGAAATGTCGATGCAATGGGTGCTTTGACATCGCATTTGCATGATGGATTTGCTGCACAAACATTACGAATACCGGTGCCTGTAGGTTTGTAAATTACCATCTGGATTAACTTTCTTTGCAGGTCTATCTTTAGTAAAACGAGGAGCCTATTTGATACGGTCATATCCTTAGTGCTATAATATAATCTTCTGGAATCACAAAAAAGTAACAGTAAGTTTCTTTTTAGAACGTAAATTGATCGATATGGAGAAGATTGTCATGGGAAGGGTTGTAGTTTTGTACTCCAACAATACCTTTGCTATTTTATATCTCGTGTTAGGACCTGATGCATTGTAATACATCATGTGAAAGATAATATTTCTATATTGATAGCATGAGGCTAAGAAAAAAATAATGATGTTTTGCATTATATGATACGAGTCCATTCATTTTTCTTGTCCAGTTATTTTGCTGTGAGACATATTTCATATATTTTCTAATATCATTCTCATCAATATTACCTGCGTACTTCTAACATGAAGCTGATCCCGTACCCGACATGTACCCATACCCAAACCCAAACTTCTTGGACGCTTCTTGCATATATGCATACATTTATTCGAGCATGCAATCAATTATACAATACACGTTTTAATTTAAAACACTTATCATACATTTTCTGGACATAAGTCATATCCACACGTCATATCCACTTCTTGAAACACAATCATACAATACATTTATTTGAACATGTACTCAATTATACAATACATGTTTTAATTTAAACACTTATCACACATCATATCCACTTCTTGAAACTCTTTAGACATAGGTTAGGTTCTTAATTATGATTTTGAAGGATTGTTTGAGCGTTTTGTTCAAAAACTAGTGATTTTCCTATTTATAATCCACATAATAAAAGAAACATAAAAATGTTGTAGTAATTTTAATTATCGTCCTTGTTCTCATATAAATTTTTAATTCCAATGTGTAATATAAGTGTATATAAATATTTATATAGCCATGTCCTCGTGCCCTACATGTTACAAGCTTATCGTGCCCCCTACCCGTAGGTGTACCCGTACACGTACCCATGCAACATAGATTCTCATGGAGACTTGATTGAGTTTACTTAGCTCCACTCATATTTTCTTTCAGTTTCTTCTTTTTATTCTCTATTTCTCCTGTTTGTTATTTTCTTGAGTGTAAGAACTTAGATGTTTGCCACATATGCATAAAAATTCCTTAACTAGCCAGCTATGCCTCAACACCTATTTCTGTCAGTAATTTTATTCATGATAGGCTTTTAGGTTAGCACAAGCTGCAGCAGCTTTGTTTTGTCTCACAGATTATTTCATCTCGTGGTTGCCTAGCAGCTTTCTTACATGGGTATTTCTATTTTGAAGCCGTAGCCATACCCATAGCCATACCCAAACTTCTTGGACACTTCTTGAATATATGCATGCGTTTGTTCAATCTTATACTCAATTATATACTGCATGTTTAATTTAAGATACTCCTCATACACTTCTGGGATGTATATTCTACACTTCACATCTATTTCTGATATATTGATCTTATGTAAATAAAAAAATAATATTGATCTTATGTAAATTGTTAATTTTAATACATATAAATATACATAACATATTTATAGCCATGTCTCCGTAGCCTACTTTTTACAAATTTGCCGTATCCCGTACCCGTACGAGCACCGTACCTGTACCCATGCCTAGCAGTATTCCTGATTGTGGTCGGCTGGTCAACAATTTCTGCTTGTCAGCTGGACATTTTAGCTAACTTCTCCTTTTAACATGAAAAATTTAATGTGTGCTCTGGAGTACATGAAGTGATCCCATAAAAGCAGATATTTGACCAGGTTTGGGTTTTATTTTTAGGCCCAAGCCACATGAAAAGAAAAAGATCTGCATTGCCCAAACAAATCCCAATCCTTACAGATGTAAAGGTATGTTTGGTTGTAGAAGAAGAGATTGGAAAACTTTAATTTTTTAGAAAGCGGAAACTGATTTTCTACTTATGTTAAAGGTGATGCAATTTTTTTTGTCCAATGTGAGTTATATCAGTTAAAGGCTAAAAACTTCCTATGTGTGACCGCATATTGCTCTCCTTATTTCACAAACAGACAAACTGGAATTGGACTTGCCTTGTACTTGGAAATAGTGTACATCTTAGAATGATTCAGCATAAAGTTTGTAGTTATCACCATGTTTAGCATCATAATTCAATTTGTAACATTTACCAACAACATGAAGAAAGTTGTTATTTTTTTCTAAAATCGCAAGTTATGCAACTCAAATGGGATGGAACCTTGGATCTTACTTTATTTTCCGATTTTCATTTACTGACAGGCACAGTTGTGAAGCGCAAGAAGGGAACGTTCCTAGCGGATTTGGCATGTCCAGGGGATGAGATTCTTGTTGCCAGGGGTGGACAAGGTGGGGTGAGTATTGTCTCGTTCTATTGGAATTATTAAGTGTTAACTTCCATTCGCTCCCCATAAGGGGAGAGAAATGTCTAGAGATGTCCTGTTCCTGCCTGAAACCTGTGACCATCAGAAGTGAATGCTCTACCCACAGATCGACCTCTTCTAAGTACCTAATTACGCTGATTTTAGTGAAAGGAAGTGAATGCTCTACCCACAGATTGACCTCTTCTAAGTACCTAATTACGCTGATTTTAGGAAAGGAACTATGTTGATGCTTATTACATGTTTTTAAGCAGGGCCGGTTCTGAGATTTTAGGGGCCCTGTGCGAAAAGTAAACACAGGCCCTTTTCTATATACAAAATATCAATAATTTTCAATTTGAATCACTAAAATGCTAGGGAACAAAATATTACTGATCAGACATTAAAATATTACCTGATTTTTTTACATCTGGATAGTCTTTAACAAATGCTATTGCTCATTCTTCATCTCTTCGGTCACCTGAATAAAATGTTACTGATTAGATAAATACATGTAATCCCATCTTAATAAAGCTTTTGAATAGAGCAAATAGTCCATAATAAGAAATACTTGCATATTATGTTCCTTTTGTATTTGTGTTTACCTTCATAAGAGATATCGAAGCCTTTAGCATCAAAAAGTATCATCGAAAAATTGTCCTCCTTGCATTTTTAGCTGCAAAATCATTAATTAAGCCTTTAACATCAATTTTATCTATAAAATCATTTTCAATGGATATCAAAGCTAGTCCATTTAGTCTTTCTTGTGACATGGTCGATCTCAGATAAGATTTTAATAATTTTAATTTTGAAAAACTTCTTTCTGCGGATGCGACTGTAACAGGTATAGTCAATAATATTCTATAAGCAATACATGCATTTGGAAAATAATTTCGTATTTTTAAGAAATTCAATATATCAATAGCCATCTTTGTTTCTTTTGGTAAAATATTTCGTAAGATTTTTAGTTCTCCAACTAAATCTTTCCCATCAAGATCAGAAAATGTTTTATATTTTAGAACAATTTCAAGATTATCACAACATGCTTTCAAATTATTATCATCTAATGAATTTAACTTTTCTGAACCAAACAAAAACCCAAAAATATCTTCATATGCTTTATATTGCTCAAACCTTTTCTTTAGTGAACCAATAGCTTGATCTACAATGTACAAAAAATAATTGATTCTAAAAGATTCTTCAGCTGATTGTGTTGTATCCTCATTAACATTCTCATCAAATTGTTTTTTTCTACGGATTTGACGTTTTACTTGAAATACAGAATCAATTTCCATTTCAGTTGTAATTTCTTTAACAATTGTCATAGCTTGTGTGAGCCCAACTTCTCTATAATCCTCAAAAAACCTAATCAATCCTTTTACTTGATCTATAGCAATATCTATAAGCATGTCTTTAGATTGTAAAAATTTGCTAATTACGTTAACAGCAAACAATATATCATACCAAATAATCATACTTAATAAAAATTTAAAATTTTCAATTCCATGTGTTGCTAAAGAATCTGCTTCACTCCTTATTTTGGAGTCATTATCAGTTTCTGCTAACTGAAGTAGTGCTTCTCTTATTTTAAGCGTTTGGAATCTAATTGCTTTAACGCTTTCAATATGGCTTTCCCAACGTGTAGCTGACAATGGCTTCACAGTTAAACCTTTTACATTATTTATCAAAAGTTGCCATCGCTTTGTTGAGTGAGAAAATAATGTATAAATACGTTGTATCACTCCAAAAAAGTCTTTTGCTTTACCACAACAATTTGCTATATCACAAAGTGTTAAATTAAGACTATGACATCCACAAGGCGTGTATAATGCTCTAGGATTTATATCAAGTAATTTTCTTTGTACACCTTGGTGTCTCCCTTTCATATTAGACCCATTATCATACCCTTGACCTCGTACATTATTAATATCAAGATTAAGAGCTTTTAGCATATTTTACAATTCTTCAAAAAGTCCTTGTCCAGATGTATCATTTACTTTTAAAAATTCTACAAAAAATTCTTCTATTTTTATCAGGCTTGTAGAAATATCGACACATCGTAATATTAAAGTCATTTGTTCTTGGTGACTTGCATCCGGAGTACAATCAAGTATTACTGAAAAATATTTAGCTTCTTTAATTTTTTGAACTATTGCACATTTGATTTTAGAAGCTAACATACTTATCAATTCATTTTGAATGCTATGACCAAGATAATGATAATGAATTTCATCATGGTTAATACGTCGAACATGTTCTTACATTACCGGATCCCATTCTGCAATCATTTCAATTAGGCCTAAAAAATTTTCATTATTATTTTGATAAATTCTCTCATTTGTTCCTCGAAATACTAAGTTATGTTTAGCAAGATATTTAACAACAGAAACTATTCTTTGTAATACTTTCTTCCAATGTTCATTCTCTTTATTAATTTGCTCTTGAATATTTTTATCGATTGTTTTATTTTTCTTTAATCTTATGCGTAAATCAAGCCAAGTACTCATGTTAATAATGTGTTCATTAGTTGTTTCATGTTCTTTAAGCCTAGCACTAAGATGTATCCAATCATTAAATCCTTCATTTATTAAAAAACTTTTCTTAAGACCATTTTTAAACAATTTACAACAAAAACAGAATACTTTATCGATATCCATTGAATAAACTAACCATTCCCTATCGCATTTCTCTCCATTTGATAAATACCTAGTGTAAAATGCCGAAGAAAAACATCTTCCTAATTTATCTTTAGGACCTTTTTCGACTAATAGATCTCTTATAGGGCCATTTCCCACTAATATATCTCTAGATTTTGTGTCCAAATTATCCCAAGTTCTTGGATCATAAATATTCAAATTCATGAGCATGGATTGATTATCAAATTCATTGTCTAAAATATTTTCATTTTCATTTTCATTTTCATTGTCAATATCAATTTCATTTGTTTTCCGATTCTCATTTTTACTTTCATTTTCATTTTCATTTTCATTTTCATTTTCATTCTCATTTTCATTTTCATTCTCATTTTCATTTTCATTATGATTCTCATTTTCATTATCATATTTATTTTCATTATGATTCTCATTTTCATTTTCATTTTCATTCTCATTATGATTTTCATTTTCTTTATCATTTTCATTTTCATTATGATTCTCATTTTCATTATCATTTTCATTTTCATTATGATTCTCATTTTCATTATCAATTTCATTTTTACT
Source organism: Asparagus kiusianus (assembly GCA_022839385.1). Lineage (NCBI taxonomy): Eukaryota > Viridiplantae > Streptophyta > Magnoliopsida > Asparagales > Asparagaceae > Asparagus > Asparagus kiusianus. The sequence goes on from BQKN01064709.1 coordinate 333,060, forward strand.
TTGATCATCAACATTTTCATTCTCATACTCATTCAAGCCCAAATCATTAATGTTATCATTTTCAACTAAATCTTGTGTTTCTCTAACAATAAATTTATCAAGCGCTCCACTTTGAGTTTGGACAAATTGTTCAATTTTTCTTTTTTTCACGCGTTTATCATATCCAGAAGGATATTTTCTTGGAGGCATTTCTATAATAATTAATAAAGTATTACTGATTACAATCAAATTGAAAGTAGTCAAAGATTTGGAACAATACAACCTGATGAAGTCTGGCGAGCTTGACAACGGCCAGCGGGGGCAGCGACGGAGAGCTCGGAGCACCGATTCGGAGCTCAGCAGGGGCGGCGATTCCCAAAGGCCAAAGTCTGCAGAATATCGGGACGGGCGGTCAGCAGTGAAGCTGTGAAGTCGGAGTCTCGCCGTCTTGGAGATTCCCGAAGTCTGCAGAGTCTGAGCGGCCAGCGGGGACGCCGGGGTGGCGACGGCGAGATCAGAGCTCCGAATCGGAGCTCAGCGGGGGCGGACGGCGATTCCCGAAGTCGATTTTCGGGCCTGGGCGGTCAGCGATGCGATGGAGAATCTGACGGCGACAGACCGACGGCGACAATCCGACGGCGTGCGGACTGCGGAGGGAGGACCAGAGCCCAGAGGAGAGGTTCGAGAGGACTCAGAGGGGGGATGAGGGGGAGGCCAGATCTGGATCTTTTTGAGAAGGTCGGCTGTTTTTAAAGTAGGGTTTTTGACGGACGGTTGAGATTAAGGGGTTTATGAAATAAACGGTCCATATTTGCTCTCCCTATATATATAAATATAAATAAAAAAATTTGGGGGCCCCCCAAGATTGGGGGCCCTGTGCAAGCGATCAGGCTGCACTCCTTCAGAGCCGGCTCTGTTTTTAAGTACTATTATTGATGGTTGTTTTACTGTTACCAATTTGGGTTTTCATTTAAAGGGGAATATAATTATTTGATTTAACTCTAATTTCATATGCATGTTGTATAACTGAAAAGAAAATAGCTCTTGGTTCCTATTACACAGACAGACACTAAGGAAACATTATCTGCCCTTATTCTGTTGAGGAACATGATTGGCACAGAAAAAGAAAACAAGCTCTTGACATTACTTTTAAGGCACAGAAATGTCTTGGCAGACGTGCAGTTTTCTGCTCATATTATTCGACATCTTAATCTGAAGCAAAGAACATGTTTGTTCTAATTGCATAAGAAGTCAAATTGTGATGTGACAAGTTTTTTTCCACATGCTGAGTAACCTGCAAACTGGAAGACTACAAGCCCTCTACATAATTAAAAACAATTCTTTATTCACGGTGCTGTGACAAGAAGTTGAATCAGTGCAGAATACTATAGTTGTTCTCAACCATTTTTTTTCATTTTTTGAAGACTTCACTCGCATTAGATAGTTTAACTACTTTGGGACGACTAGAATTAGTTATGGTTTTGCCAAGATGTTCCCGATATATTTCTCCAAAAAAAAAAATATTCCTTTTAGGTGTATATTTGTATGCATATTGTTGGCCTTCATCATCTTAACTTTTGGGTGTATTTAACCATATTATATTCTCTTCATATGTTTTACCTTCCGAAGAAAAGCATCTTTGACTTCAAGGTCTTCCATCAGGCTTAAAGGCATCGAGGGAAGCTGTTATTCTTATTGACATACCACATGGGCCCAAAACCAAGCTTCTGGGTATCTCATCGTTTTGGAATCTTTAATTTTAATAATTCTATTATTTTCCATCTTGTAGAAAGTAGATGGAATGTAGATGATGAAAGTGACATTATGTCGAATGATATTTCTCTTCTTGTCTCAATACATTCCCATGTCCTTTATTTTATAGGTAAAGTCAAACGGGTAGTAACATCCCCTTCAATGTAGATGCTACCCATAACTCGTGGTGACGTGTTTCCATTAGTAGTCAATCTACTACCTGACTGGCATCTTACGTTCGTTTGTAATTTTCTTTGACAAGTTAGTGCTAAAATTCTAATTGTTCTTTTAGCTTCCTTCTTTTCTCATTTGCTTTTCCCTTCTTTCTTTTTCTCTTCCGAGTCCCTCCTTTACTTTCTCTTTCTACTTTCTATCCCCCTTCTACTTTTGTTTTTTCTATGCCTTTTCAATCTTCCGGCCCAAGTATTTCTGCCCTTCTACTTTTGTTTTTTTTTTCTATGCTTTTCAATCTTCCGGCCCAAGTCTTTCTATTTCATTTGTGTAATGGAAGGATTTATATGTGTGGACACTTTCTTGTCTGATACACAGTGGCGGATCCAGGATATCAGGAGAGTGGTGTCACTACATTACTTCAACGACAAATATTCATATTTTGGAAAAAGTACATAATCACATCATTAGTTCTACTATTAAATACATATTTCTCAATACATATCAGAAAGCATTTATTGAGTCAATCACCACTCTTTTCATTCCGCAACTTGCTTTTTATCAAGTACATTACATAAGTCAACGTCTTCTTCAGAATCAAATACATCAAAGGATTGATCTTGTATGTTTTTTTAGTCTCCACCAACTTGTTTAAAATAACACTCCTACTCATTCTAAAAATGCAATTTTAAAAGGTACAATTAAACCTAAAGAAGAAAAACAATATTGTAAGAAAGATATAGTGTTTATTTTTTTTAAACAAACAAAAAAAAATAGTGTTTTGCTACCAGAGAGAATGATCGATGAGGAAAATAGAAAAAATAAAATAAAAAAAAGAAAAGAAGAAATGCCAGTAGAACACATAACAATAAGTAAACATGGAAAATAGAATAAATAGTAGGTCAAGCTTTAGTCATCAAGTTATTAGTGGGCTGTTTTTTTTCAAGGTTTGATAGGTTTTCTAACTTTTAGTGGGGATAGGGAACTGGTCCTTCTCAAGCAAATTGGGGGTTAAGGTACTTTGCATAGAGTGCATCCGCCACTGCTGATATATGTGAACATTTATGGTAACATAAGATGGTATGACCCTTAAGTACTAGATCCTAGCAAATTTAAAATCATTTAATCCTGTAAAATCCATGAGTTTGCATGTGTGGATGGTGTGACTCTTTGATCTGTAGGATTTGCACACATTAAGGATGATTTCCTTTCTAAAATGACCGATGTTTGAGGATTTCTATTATGTTCCATGTATGAGTTGTAGGGATGTGAAAATCTATATGCCCCTTTTGTTCCTATAAGCATGGACCACCTACTGAGCCATCATTCCTTCACTTGTTCTGATTAAATCGATACCATAAGAGAACTTGTATTTTGCGATCGAAAAGAAGGATAAAGGAAATTTGCAATGGTAATCATCTCTAGTGAAGTTGCTGTTGTTTATCTTTGATGTTTGGCAAATAACACATGAGAAGAAGAAAACAATCACTTTGCTTCGGGAGAGGAGATGAGAAAAATCTTTAAGTTTGCCATCTTTAAAGGCTGTTCTTGATGTTTTTGATGCTTGTGGACCTATATCAGTAATCTTCTTGTTTCTTGTAACTACTTTAGTTTTGACCACTATAGTTAAAGCTAATGTATAGATTTTTTACCTGTTGATTATAGCATCAGTAGATACTTCGGTTTATAGATAAAGGTGCATGTTAAGTTGACTTCATTCAAAAGGGGAAATAATCTTGGTAAATTTTTGTGTGTGTCATAAGTACTTTATTTATTTTAATTTTTAGTAATAACGTAGAAAATATTAAATCTCTCTCTTCCATGCAGGGTACTGTTTGCTCCTTTCCCTACTCATGCACATGTGTTTTGCATGTACCTTGAGCCCTCATATTCATTTTCTTTAGTTTACATGGATTGAAAAAGATGTAAAATTTTGCATAATTAATAGGACCATCTTCTCAGTTTTTTTTCTATATGAAAACTTGGGATGTTTGTTGGTTATTTCATAATAACTTCAGCTATTGGGCAATGCATTTAGCTCGTGTGATATCAAAAGGATGTTTTATTAGGTCGTCTTTCTTAGCCTTCATATCTTTCTACACGATGTCTCTGTCTAGTCTTTTCATTATTTGTTCTTTTGTTCATGGGCTTCTTATGCTTTCTTCTTCTTCTTCTGTGCAGATTAGTCTGTTAGAGATGCCTGAACACAAAAGAAAAAGATTGAACGCGTTATCTAGTAATGTAATGAGAGATGACAGTGACAAGGTAACCTACTCATGCAAGGTTTCGTTTCGGTTTGTTGAAATCTGAAGATGAGGCAATAACAATATGAATTTAATGTAGGAATTTGCCCCTAAAAATATAACGTAAAAACATAAAATGATTGTCTGCCTAGTACTACTCTTTGATGCTCTACTTGTTAAGCATTTAGAGAGAGCTAATGGAAAGACCTTCTATCATTTAGACTGCTGGTTAACTTTGTAAAGTGATTTGCAACTCAAGTGGACATTTGATAGAAGACTGTGTTAAAAAAAAGATTGTATTAATGTATGAAAATTCCAATAAACATTGCAAGCTATGTTGCATGTGCACGGGACCTATGGGTACGGGTACGAGACACGGAAAATTTGTAAACAGTAGGGTTTGGAACATGTATATATAAATATTTATATACACATATATTATATATTGAAATTTATAATTTATATGAGAACAAGGATGATAATTAACTTTCCTATAACATTTTATGTTTCTTTTATTATGTGGATAATAAATTAGAAAATCACTAGTTTTTGAACTAGATATCCAACCGATCCTTCAAGATCATAATTCGGAACCTAGCCTATGTCCAACAACTGTCAAGAAGTGGATGTGAAGTGTAGGATATATGTTCAAAAAAATACATGACAACTGCTTTGAATTAAAACATGTATTATATAATTGAGTACATGCCCGAATAAATGTATGTATATATGCAAGGAGTGTCCAAGGAGTTTGGGTATAGGTATGTGTATATGTCCTGCACGGGTACAACTTCAAATTAGAGGTGCACAAGTAACATAGATAATAGATTGCAGGTATTACTATAGATATTAGAAAAAAAAAACAGAAAACAAAAGGAAGATCACCTCACTATTGAGTGCATTAAATTTCGAATTAGTATTTATGATGAATTATACTTGGGGATGAAAATATTATTTTTTTCCTGATTATAGAGTGTCTACCTTTGTTTATTCAAGACTTCAAGTTTACTGTTAGATCTAGCCATTGTTCAAAAATTCAATGTGCAGCCGCATATGTGGCCACTTATGTGTATGCGGTAGTAAACCAAAATCACTTACCCACATTAGAAAATTATGCAAAACAAAAGTAGCAACAACATAAAATATTTATATTGCAGTGCTATATATGCAGCGTAAAAAAAGGCAGTGGTTATTAGATTTGAATTTTCGTGCGACATTCAACTAGTTTACCATAATAAACGTTATATATACATGGACACATACGTGCATGCGCGCACACCAATTTCTCTCCTCTTATTACTTTTTTCTTCTCCCTCCTCTTTCCTTGATGCTTGACCTTTTTAACTTTAAGTATGTCCCTTGCATTTCTCTTATTCTATTTTATTCAACTACTTGTGTTATGTACAACACCCCCCCTCGAGACTCCCCCCACCCACCCACCTAAAAAAAAAAACACTCCTCTCTTATTTTAAGTGTTTCCCTTGCGTTTTGAGTCTTTTTGTTTTGTTTGTGTATATTGGATATAATGTTTATATGTTTCAAGTAACATGGACACACATGCGCACACTCACATGTACTCTTAACGTTGAATTTAGAAATTTATCGCAAACATTTTCATGAAAGTTTGTTAAAGCAGAGAGCTTTTAACCTTGGCATGTATTACACAGTGCACTATCTTCTCTTTTTTTCCTCACTACAATCTTCCCTTTCTTTTACATCTTGGTTCTTTTTGCAGGTTTTAGTTCTTGGTCAGCCTGGTGAGGAGGTTAGCTTAGAATTAATATTACGAGTAGTTGCTGATATCGGTCTTGTGGTGAGTTCATGTTGTCTTTGAACATTTACCGCTTATCTTGATCATTATGCAAATGGTGAGTTTTCAGATGCTTACTGTTACGAATGGATTTTAGTGATAATTGTGACTATCACTTGTTTGGTTTAGTACAGTAAGGAAATTTTCCATACAAGATATTGTCATACACTAGGTGGAGAATGATCATAAGTTTCCTACTTTTTTTACCTTCATGTGATGGAATTTAACAAGCAGAGGATCAAGAAACTTCAAATTTCAAAGATATTCAAGCTATTTGAAATTCAATGTCTTTTTGCAGCACAGAAACAAATATCAACAATGCTTAACTAGCTAGAGGGTTAGTACATAAACTTTCGTCTTTTGACATTTTAGTTTGTAACGTAAATGTTGCAAGAAAAAATTAATTTTGCTAATTAGCTTAAAAGACATGCCAAGTTATAAGGGTAAAAGGTAGCCAAGACAAAACAGTCTTGCATCATCAAATATCGAATAAGTGGAAACAAATAAGTCAAATCCTAAGTGAAGTATGACATTAGTACAAGAAGCATGAACATTGATGTAGATATGGTTACATGGGTATACTATGCAATATGATAATTAAAAAAATTATGAATTCCTAGAGCAGGGTAAGTGGGATATGACGCAATCACAAAACAGTCTTCCTGTCGCAGAAGGATTTGAGATGTATATGGATATCCAAAGGCCTAAATTACTAGAAGAGATGATATATATATATATATATATATATTACCCTGCTCTAGGAATTCATAATTTTTTTAATTATCAT
>BQKN01064709.1:340201-356647 GCA_022839385.1 Asparagus kiusianus
CTCATATATATATATATATATATATATATATATATATATATATATATATATATATATATATATATATCAAAAGGCCTAGATTACTAAAAGAAACTCCTGAAATAGCATTGCTAGATATAAGCCACCCCTCGCATAGGTGTTTGTGCCTAATGGGCACCCAGTTCCATTAAAGGCATTTATTTGCGTTCCTGGGTGTTGGCTCACCTTGATTCCTTCTTTACCTATGCCTAGGACCTTTAAAATACATTTTATGAAGAATGAACCAATCTAAGCAAAAGTTCAGTTGAAGTCCCTGATGTATTGGCCAAAATATCATTTGGGTCCTTAATGTTTGGAAGTGATTAACCGAGGTTCATAACATCACCTCTGTCATCAGCTTAGGTCCTTTTTACAAACTTACATTAAATATTGCTGACATGGCAGTGACATGATAGGACAAACTTGTAATTTCACCATTTTTTTACTGATGTGACAGGTCAAAGATGGATTTTCATTAAATTTTTGCCGATGTGGCAGTGGCTGACAAGGCAAATTTAGACTTTCACTAATTTTTTTGCTGACGTGGTAGTCACATGGCAGAGCCAACAAGATTTAACAGAAATCTGTAAAATGATCTAGACTAATGACGAAGGTAATGTTAGGGACCCTTGCTGATGATTTCTAAATATTAAAGACCCATATGATACTTGACTAATACATCAGGGACCTCCATCGACATTTTGCCAATCTATTTTACGACATTAAAAGTTTGATGCTTGGTTTGTTTTTCCATCAAATATGATGAAAGATAGTGCATATTTTCATGGAATATCCTACACTGAACTTGTTCACTAGCCCAGAGGTATAGCAGGCTACTGCTCATTTGAGTGGAAATTGATGTATTTCCTTGTCTGCTTTAGAGTTTTCCTCTAGGATAATATTGGTATTGCGGTATCAGTGGATCAGGATTAAATGATTTAACCTTTTGTTTTTCTCCATCCTTTTCATGCCCTTAATCCAAGTGAATGCCCTTCCCTTTCTGAGGATTTTTCATATATTAATTGGTCATGCTAATTTTTCTGGGTTCCTGATCGCCAGTTTATGTGAGTGCACTCAATTTTAGATCCGATTGTGCATATATTTGCCTGTAAAATCCTTAGTGCTTCCAGTCCTTTTTGATCTCATGGATGGGAAGTATGATATTTTAGTATGTCAAATCAAATATAGTAAATAAGGTGAATTATTCAGATGCCACATGACCACATAATATTCTTCCATAAATACAAGCTAATTCTAATATAAATTTCTAGAAGTGGTTGCATCCTATTGATTAACTATGGTGATTGATGCAGAAGTAAGTTTCTGAACTGCTGTTCAACATTATTATTGAAATTGTTGGGAAATTTTAGGCATCAATGTTCCTTGCTTCAATATGTTCTTCTTTGTTCCTTCTCCAGGGACTCCCAAATGCTGGAAAATCAACTCTTTTGGGAGCACTAACTCTGGCAAAACCAGACATTGCCGACTACCCTTTTACAACCCTGATGCCAAACCTTGGACGTCTTGATGGTGATCCTACTTTAGGGGCACTGAAGTTTTCCTCTCAAGCAACATTAGCAGATTTGCCTGGTTTAATTGAAGGTGCTCATTTAGGAAAGGTATTGGTAATCATGAATCATTTTATATTAGTCTCTTTAGGCGTCCGGAATGTTTGATTTACATAATAAAAATCTTTGTATTATAGGGTCTTGGTCGTAATTTCTTGAGACATTTAAGGAGAACTCAGCTGTTAGTTCATGTTGTCGATGCTGCTGCAGAGGACCCTTTAAATGATTATAAGACTGTCAAGGAGGTGATCTTTTTTCTCTCTTTGTAGAGTCTTTTTTTCCTCTTTTGTTTTTTCTTCTTTCCTCGGAATAATTTCAGTATCTTACTGGGCTTGATGAGTTATGTCTTATGCTTGAGAATCTATGATGAAAAAATCATCACATTATAACCACAATGTTTATGGTGTATATCAGTTAAGAGCCATATGGTATTTTGCTTCTTCGACTTGGCTTTAGTAATATTGGTCGAATGGGATATTCATAAGGTTTAAATATCAGATACATGGAAATATTGGACGACCAAAATTCATATTGAATTAGGGGATATGTAATAAGTATCGGAGTGCCATATCAGATGATGTGTATAAATAGCATATGTCCTAAAATCTAATCTAAAACATACATCACCCAAAATTTGAAGCAATATTGAAGTTTGCTAAAAATTGAAGTTTGCTAAAAAACTTCATAGGGCTGAAATTTTTGCTTTAAAATATTGAAGAAATTTTGTAGAATTATATTCTTTAGTGCTGAGTCATATAAAAAGGACATATTGGTCAACATATTGACTGATAGATCGGTCATATTGGTCAACATATTGACTGATGCGTCACCCAAAAATTGTCAAATAGCAATAGACGGTAGAGAATAGACGGTAGAGGATATTGAGACCATATTATTTTGCAGCAAACCTTGTGGCAGGATATATTAGCTATATCGGGAATATTTAAAACAATGGATACTCAAAATTGAGCAAAGTTCCTATTAGGCTATTACACCTTAGGAATTGCGTATAATTGTAGCCATCCTGTCGCATCTGCTTATTTGTCATAACCACAGAATTTTAACAAATATAAAGCTTTTTAAAATAGTTATAAATAGTGATTAATGGTTGTTTTAGTGACTTAGAAATTTTAAAAATACAAGTTACCTAAACACTGTAGTATGCCTCCAACTAGTAATTGGACATGCATTTAGACCTTCAATATTACAAGGAACAAAACATACCCTGAGTACTCCATTAAAATTGCTATATTGGACCCGTTGTTCTACTACTGTACGACACCAATAGCTCTTCACTGAATGTTTTTATTTCCTACTTAAAAAATTAGAAAGAAAAACTATCTTTTAAAAATTAGAAAGAAAAACTATCTTCTACATTTCAGCATACAAGTTTAAAATTATCTGTGTAGCTAATTAAAAGCATAAACAAAGGAAGCCACACGTTGTGGAAAACAAATAGCATGGCGTAGTGGTGAGCACTGCTAAGGCTATTTGGGGCTACAACGGTAAAAAGTGCAAAGTCAAAAAACACTCCAGTTTAAATATGTATAAATATTCAAAAAAAAAGAGAAAAAATTAAAAAAAGTCTAGAAATTCTACGAATGCATATTTGATGATTTATAGAGATCTTAAGTATGAAATAAACGTGTAATATTTTGAATAAGAAGAATTTAAGAAAAATCTTAAAATTCAACGAATGCATGTTTAATGATTTACAGAGACCCTAAACATAAAATAGACGTGTAACAACCACATAATATTAACAAAGCACAGTGGTGAAGGCCGCGATAGGAGAGCTGAGGTGGTGGTAGAGCTCAGAGATGCTGAGGTGAGGAAGAGGTGCTTGGAGATGCTGAGGAAGCAGCGGTAGAGGAGCTTTAAGCTGAGGGTGGTGGAGGTGGCGGTAGAGGTGCTTTGAGATGAGGAGGTGGTGGAGGCGGCGGTAGAGAGGCGTGGAGATGAGAGGCAGCGATGAGAGGCTCGGAGATGAGTGGTGGCGTCAGAATTGGTAGAAGAAGTGAAAGAGGCGGTGAATGGTGATCTAGGTTTTTTTTTCCTCTTGGTGTTTCGGTTCAAGTCGGAGAGGGGAGAGTGAAACAAAGCAGTGAAATAAAGGATCGGGTTTGGGTCAGGTTGGGGTAAAAAAAATGAACCCAAGTAGAAATTAAAAAGTACTTTAAAGCGCTAATTGTTGCTAAATCGTGCTATTTGCTGCTATTGCAAGCAAATAGCACAAACTCCACTAAACTCGGCCGCTATTGCCAATAATATAGCGGGATAGTGCCGCCATCGCTATCCAAACTGCTATAGCGGCGCTAGCTACCGCTATTTTTCAACAGTGAACATAAGCTCTCATCTTTATATTTAATAAGGCAGGATATATAGTGATTACTTAGAGAAAGAGAAGATAATTCCATCACATCAGAGTCCTATAATACCCAACTTCTCCCATATCATAGTTCTCCATCAAACACCAACCAGAAGGGAATTTCTTAAAGATATCATCTCCTTATAGCATCTCCTTTATTCTTCTTAACTCTTGTTTCTAATAAAACTAATATAAACAAATGATATTGGAAAATATTTTTTTTGACTAGATGATGTCTTAGAGGTTTATTAAAGCCTAACATTCTAAAATGCAAATTGCATTAATTAGAGGACGAAGGACTCCCTCCCCTATCAATGGAAGCAGGGTTAACAACTGTACCTCCTTTCACTTGCTGTTCAGTTGGCATAGTAGATTTTTGAGAAATCTCATTATTCATAGCTTCTGTTTAGACCTTTGTCTTTCTGTTTCCTTGTGTTGTTGTTCATCTGTCCTGACTTCCCACCGTGATAGCCCTTTCCAGTAGAGTAGTTTAAGTTGTTTCTTTTTTATGCACATTATTATCAGCACCAGAAGAGCTCACCCAATTTATAAGAACCAGCTTATAGTCACTTTTGGCACCAACTGTATCATACTCTCCTTCCCCTTACGTACATCATCATTATGTCCCAAAGGCTTGCAATAAGTGCACCATTTTTGGTTTATATATTCATTGACTACACTTTGTGAATAGATCACTCCATTTGGGCCTTAAATTTTGACAACATCAGGAATTTTTGCAAGTAAGTCAAGCTCAATTTGGACCATGGCATATGCTAATCTTTGTTCCTTAACGAGCAACATATCAGTAGCAATAGGTATGCCAATTAAGCTGCCAACCTTGCTAATACCCTTTGAAGGCCATATATTCAATCTGAGTCCTGATAGCTGTATCCACATAGGGTAGCAGCTGTGTTTGATCTCCAATTCCAAGCCATCATCACTCTCTAAGGTTTCAGCAATAGGGGTGTAGCTCCAAAGAAACACGGGCCTGCATCAAGTACTTGAGTTTTCTCATCTTCATTCTTAAAATTATAGATAAGTAGCCCTGGCTTTAGTAAACACACTTCAGGCATAGCAATATTTTCCCGTAAATTCTCCACATATTTCTCCATTGCCTTGAATCTAACATTCAAACCCACTCCTCAGCATAAAAGCTAGCACATACATCAACATCAGGTGTCATAAATTCTAGATCATGTCCCTTCCCTGTTCTTCTATTTCTGCAAATAAACTTGCCCAGCTCTTAGGATTAGAGCTATCCTTGGCAACATTTTCCCATTTATGATTTCCCTTATTCATTGAATCATCCTTAGCAACGTGAGCCAAAATTGGCTTATCATTACTCCTATTTGAACCCAGAGCTTCAAATTCCTCCAGAAGAAATTTTCTAAACAAACCTATTCATAATTTTTTTTCTAAAAATAGACCCCATTGAGTTTTTTTTACAAAAATCGACCCATTTTGTCTTAATCCGGTTTCTAAATAGTCGGGGTTTCCAACCCCGAATATTTAGTGTATAGAATGTTAGAGTTTAGGGTTATAATTGGGGTTTACAACCTCCTAAATAGTCGGGGTTGGCAATCCTGACTATTTAGGAACCGGATTAAGATAAAAAGAGTCTATTTTAGTAAATAAAACTCAGGGGGGTCAAAAAAAATGAATGGGTTTATTTAGAAAATTTCTTCAATTCCTCTATTTCACTTTCATCTGCCTGTGAAACCCTAGATCCAGTTGCAGGGGTTGGAGATGGAGTTACCTAATTGAGTGCCCCCTTGCACTGATTTCATCGTCCCCCCCTCTTCAGAGCTTTGATTCTGAAGGATCTCCTCCATGGTAAGCTTCTTATTAGCCCCGCAGGCCTGGTACTTCCCATCCGCATCAAACCTGACTCGAGCTGAACGAAGTAATCCCTTGCTTCAGTTGAGAAATTGTAACATCTGGTGTCGTCAAGAGAACCCTAGAAACAATCCCAATCATCTTGCACTTCTTCTTTGCATGGTTACTCGGAGGTGGCGTATGATAAGAATCGCCTTTTTATCGTGCGCCCATCAGACAACTGCCATATATTCTTCACATTGGTCTTTTCAGCATGCAAGTTCACCACGAGGGAAGGTTCAATATCAGTTTATTATGTGACCCTCTCTTCACTTTAGCGCCAGTTCCCAATCATCAATGCTGCATTGCTGCTATACTTTGCTTCTGTTCATTATTGTCACGTCTCTGTAAATTTTCTAGCAGCCTGATTCTTTGATTGTGGCTAAATTGTCATTACTTTCCTATGGAGGTTGTTGGGCACTCTTTATGTATGTATTTGTTGTTTGTTGTGAGTCATTGCATTAGGTTGTCACATTCTGTTTCCATATTTACACTTCCTTCAAGTTCCCATGGGCTTTAGTTTATGTCAGTAGTACACTATACTGTTGTAAATTTTTCCACACTGACCACCAGTATGTGCGATGATTCTTGGACACCTGTGGCGCACTCCTTTTCGCAAAAGCCAATTATTCCTAGACCATTTTACTAAAATTAAGTGCTTTTATGTATTAATATCAAAAGATACACATTTGTGTAAGTCATTAATACATGCTGATGAAACATATCCTTGTGTCTGGATTTTTGTATATTTGCCATGCTCAAGCCTTATGACCATGTTTACTGATCATATTCCCATGCTATATTGTGTCTGCCTCCTGGACCTATATTAATCTACTTGTGCAATTTTCTGTTATCCATACCTTCTGACAGAAAGTTGATCTTTACCCTTGCAGGAATTGCGGATGTACAACCCTAATTATCTTGAACGACCTTATATTGTAGTGTTGAATAAGATTGATCTTCCAGAGGTGAGTATTCTGATCTTTTTCTAAACTTCCCCTGTAAATGATCAGTAGTTTGTTGGTCATATTTCTCCATCCTTGATCTTGCTGTGACACATGCTTTATGTAAATATCACATCAATTTAAATCTATGTTGCAGGCTCGGGATAGACTTCCAACATTAATGCAAGAAATTTCATCACTTGGATGCAAAGTAACAACCAAACTAGAAATGGGTGGGACACTGTCCATTGAAAGTAAGGAGCCACAGATGCAATCATTAGCATCTGATGGGGAAGCGACAAACGAAAAAAAGATTGAGGATTATCCACGGCCTCTTGCCGTTGTGGGTGCTAGTGTGCTGTAAGCTCTATTATCTTTATTTTTTTTTTTGTCTTCCATTGTCGTGTATGCTCGCTGCTCGCACATGCCGCTGTGTATGTTTGTAGCGACTTATTTTCTCTTTTCATTTGTGCACGCACAAATGTCAGCTTGTTTTACGCATTTTTGTGTGTTCTGCGAGTTTATGTGCATTGTTTATTGTCTTCTACATCTCTCTAGACAAGTTTTCCTGTTTTACGCTTGTCAATCTATTCCATCTACCAGTTAAACTAAAATCCAAAGTGATACAAATAAACTAGTATTTAGATATGTTTGGACATCAGTAGATACTGTCATCTGATGTTATTGCATAACTACTGTATGTTGCAGACGGTTCACCTAGTAAGATTTAAAGACACCTCACTTATATTTGTATGTCAACAGTAGAATGTTTTTGTCAACTTGGAAGATAATGCATGAACATCCATACCATATGTTATCTTGCTGAAGGTTCCTTCCAAGTTTAAATCTGCCTTAAACTTGGAGTAAGGGAGATGGTTCCTAGTGGTTCAAATTTCATATATTTGCAAGATTAGAAAAGTCGAGATTTCCACCGTCGGAGTGAAGGAAGGAGGGACAAGCTGTGTATAGTGTTTACTGTATAGGTATATATTTAGCATGTAATGTTTATCTGTTGTGAAAAAGAAATCTCTTGCTATAAAATCAGCTGTCTTCCAGAGCCCTGCCAAAAGCTGCTTCTAAAGGAGTTTTTATTTAGGTTGTGAGTTTTTAGAAAACTCTTCGTAATTAGTGTTTCTCCATAATAGGAGTATTGAAAATGGAATAACCATAAATGGAGGACTCCACTGGTATTGTTGGTTAACTAGAACCTTACGTTTAAAAACCCTAATTGTGCTCAAAGTTGGCTTCTAGTTTTTATAATTAATGCATTACTTGATTTGTGGTTAAAGAAATTTATATGTGAAGAATGTTGCACATGGATTCAAATGTTTCTTTTTTCCCTGGTTCACTGTGGCTTCACACGCTCGCGCACACACACGCGCGCGCACACACACACACTATAAGCTAGAAATCAGTAAATATTTTTATGTAAGATTGACTAGTATATACGGATCTCTCTGTCTGACTAGCTGCTTTCTGTATTCTGCCTTGGCATTCAAGGAGTTGATTGCTCTTGAACTCCCAAGGCGTTTGGAATGCCTGCTTTATTTTCTATGGATGTCTTAAATGAAAGAATATGTAGAAATACTTCAACATATATTTGTTCTTTTCTGTGTGAATGTCAATGCCATCACAATCTTGTCATGCTTATCTGATACACATAAAAGACTGATAGGTTCAAGCTTTTTCTTTGTCTTCAAGTTTTGTCAAAACTTCTTATAGAGTAATTATCTGTAATAATCTTTAAAATAATAAGAAGTTTTTTTTGTCTTCAATAAATGATTGTCTGGGTTAGATTCAGGCAAAACGGCTACCAAATTTGAGGTGGTGTATTGATTTTTGGCCCTAAACTTCTTGTAATTTCCACAGAAAGCGCATCAATATTGATCATATGCTGAAGGAAATAAGAGCAGCCCTAAGGACATGTCAGGGTCTTGAAAAAATGGTGGAACAAGGGACCGTACAAGATCTTGCTAGCTTTATGTAGCTACAGGGAAGAACCAAACTGAAACTGTAAGCAGCTTGTTACCAGTTTTTATCCAATGTCAAAATTTCTCTGTCTAATTTTCTTATTGGGTGTAGTATTACTTTTGATTGTGAGATAAAACATGTAGATTGTTTGTGCTCCCTCACCTCGGAAGCAAACTGTCTTCATGACAGTTTTCCAGAAGATTTCTCTTCAGCAATTAATCATTACTGGGAAGTATTTCCTATATAAAGCGAATACCTTCGTTACATCATAAAATGACATAACCCTGGAAACCAGAAATTATGCATCGGAGGATGAGGAGTCCATGGTTGAGCACCCTGTATAGAATAGCTGGATTTCTATGCAAAAAAGAGGAGCAATCTGCATCGCGAGCTCTCTGTAATTCAATTGTTCGATGTTGAGGGTCTCCTATATGTGCATATAAACCTTGTTATGTTCATTGTAACCATTTCTGGCAGTACGTTCCCTTTTTGTATAATATTTCGGGGTTCTTGACTTCTTGCACTTGCATCAAAAGTAGTAGTGAAATTACAGGTATTTTGCACACGACTATGGTTATACTAACAAAGTCAAATCTAAATTCTACAGTTGGTATGATGCGTTAGCCAGTGATCATACTTGGGGGTTTTCAAGTCTTAAACGAGTGCCGTATCATTTTAACACTGGACAATGTATATCTTCTGCTTTCTTGTTAATGAGCAATGACCATAAGAAAAGTATAGCATCAGATCACTCAACGTTAGCTAAAAATTAGTATTTCTACATGCAATTGTTTATCAGTGTTCTGTTAAAATTTTCATTCTTGTTATCAGATGATGGTTGCTAGGTAAATTCAGATCCATTAGTTATTTAAAATTCTACTTATGAAAATTTAGATTTGACGATTTTCTTTAATAGGTTTAAACTAGCGTGGATTGTCTGTTATTGACATTTGAGTTATAAATAATTGTTGACTTATATTTGTAAGTGCAATTTGTTTTTCTTTCATTTCCTACAACTTTCAAACTGAGTCGGGCCCAAACAATGTTTTATAAAAAAAACTCTCCGCCTAGTTCGCCTAGTTGACATTAGTTCTAGACAGTACCTAGACCGACCATCTAGCGCCTAACATCTCGGTGGTACCTAAGTTGCTCACCTAGGTTTTGGGGAGCACCTAGGGAAGCGTGAGCTGCTCATGTAGATTACACCATTTAAGTTTTGATCGTGATTTTCTGTTACAATCTCCTTCAGCCTCTAACTATGAACACTTCCTCTATCTCCTCTGATCTTCAACAAAACCTCCATCACCACCACTTAAATGGTGGAGCAAGAAATCCACACATTCGTCAACAGGCACCTAGCTTTAACATATGTATTTACTATCTTTATTGTATTTAAAAATTAGGAAAACTGCCTAAGCCTTATATAGGCTCTAAACATCGAGTCAACAGGCACCTAGCTTTAACATATGTATTTACTATCTTTATTGTATTTAAAAATTAGGAAAACTGCCTAAGCCTTATATAGGCAGCAAAACATCGAGTCTAACGCCTAGGCAGCAAAACATCGAGTCTAACACCTAGGCTGCTGCCTAGTGCTTTCTGTAACCTTAGCCCCAAGTCAACTTATTCAGTATTGTACAATCTCAATTGCACTACTAAAACAAACGGCTATATCTCAAAAGTATTTTTGGTAAGTTATAAAGGTAACAGAAAATGCATGATTCAACATGTCCAATGGATTTCTTATTATTGCATATTGATATGTTTGTTGGAAATACAGCGCTAATTAATAGTACAAGACTTGCAGAAAGAGAATAAAAGAATAACAAAATTTGATACAACATTACTCTACACTGATTCAAGTCTTGAAGGGGGAAACGGAACAATGGCTTTATAGTATACATCTGAATGAACATGTAGTATGTCTACTTGGTATCTAACCTGTGCAACTAAAGAATAATGCCCAAATCTGAATCTGAAAATAATTTCTCATTTTCCCTGTGAGGAAGAAAACAAAGCTTTTGCGGGCGTTATGAAAAAGTATTAACTGGTCTTTGCTCGTTTCCATACAATCACTGTTCCATCAGAATCAGAGGAGGCCAGCAAGTTCTCCCCATGATTCCAGGCAACTCCAATGACTGGAGAACCATGTCCCTGCACCAAAATAATACATGAGTGGCAATAAAAAGAGATCCCACAACTCAAAAGTAAAGAATTTTTTTTTGGAAATTACAAACCTGTAGCTTATTTACACATGCATGCTTTGGTTTAGTCAAATCATAGAAGTAAACATTCGAGTCCTCACTGCCAGAAACTTCAAGTTCAGCAAAAGAGTGTCAGTTTCCTGCTCTACCTAATACAGTAATCTAAAACAGGAAAATGTAGATGAGCACAAAATTGACTTGTTCATAGCATAGCTTACTCTGTAACTGGAATTTTTGAAAAGTTAACGTTGAAATTATGAGCTATAACTGAAAATCAATAACCATGTTGCTAAGGATGTACGGTACCTCTAAACTATCATTTTTATTTGGATGACCAGTTTGCTCTTATGACCTTTAAGGTACTACGGTTAAAGCTTGTATTTATCAGATCATGTCCGAAGTAGTGTACTATGCATATTCTAATCTTCAATTGTGATTCTCTATTAAAGAAACGATCTTGGAACGACTCATATAAGAAGTATGATTATAGCCTCTGTTTGACCCCCCCCCCCCCCCCCACCCACCCACCCACCCACCAAAAAACATCTTTCTTTCCCATGAATTATATATATGGCTGGCCATGCATTATTCGCTGGTCATAGTAGAAAGTCGCGAGAAGAGAAAAACTTATTTAATTGCTGCAGTTCATGTTATATAGTGCATACCTACGAATTCTCCTTTTTCAAGGGAAAGTAGGGGACAAAAAGAAGCTCGTATACTGTGCACACGGGGAGCTAATTTAAGCGAGCACAGGAGAGTCAAATATCCTTGTACCTCCAAAGCAACACTGCCAAATACACCATGCTCAACTAATGAATAGCTATCTACGGACAAGAATAGAGTATCCAAAATCAACTTGCTTATGAAAAGTAGAACCTGAAGAAACAAAGGGTTCCATCTTGAGCAGAGACAAGTAGTACAGGACCTCGTACAACAAGAGAGAAAGTACGATACTGTATGGTTGTGATTGGAGACCTGCTCCTGCTACTTCTATTCTGATGGGACCTGAATATTGACCCTTTATGGGTGTTCACACTGACAGTGTATATGCATCCCTGTGATTTTCACTCAAATTGCAGTATTCTGGAAATACCCTTTTAGCAAATTAATATGATAATAATAGATGCAGACCTGTGTATCACCAGCAAACGTAAGCTGACCAGTGTGAGCATTATCCATTGCTGTTATCTCATTTCCAAAAAGAGCTTTATTAATAACCCTCCCTGTGCTAAAATTTATCACCTGAAGAACGATTCCAACTGTGAGCAGTGAAGCGATGTAAATCATAAATTAGAAACAAAACAAAAAGAGAAAAACTTCAGATTCCAAATGAAGTTTGGGATTATACATATCCAATAGAACTTTACAGGATTTACAAAAAAAGTGTTCCTTCTAGGCATTCCATCCCACTAAAAAACTAATAAAATGTGAACAAGAGGAAATAGGATGTACACTGATTTCTCGGTTTGCATTGCCAACCAATAGCAAGTTATTATTCACCTGCAAACAATGCAAAGCAGAAGCTGAATATGTTTCATGAAACGAAACGATGATAATGATGACGATAGACATATAGGAGTTGAGCAGCCCATGAGAAATTTGCTAACACAACCACTCAAAAGTCAAAAATACCAGATGCGTTATTAAAATAGACGATCCACAGCGTTCATAATGATCTTTACCCCCTTGAACATTTATTAAATAAAAAAAGTTGTCCGAAGATTCATTTTTACCTTGCAGCAGATAGTAGCAAAATCAATGTAATTTTTAAGACGTCACACAATTTCCTATTCACATGCCTTTAAAGAGGGGAATAACTCATGATGATTTGTGTAGATCATCCATCAGGACGATCCATAACGTGTATTCGAGAGCCTGGCATTGGCAATTTCCTATACTGCAAGCTCACAGCCCAGGCCATTTCTACCTACCTACCTACTGACCTATATACTCTTACATGAGTGCGCGTGCGCAAGCACACATCTGTGGTATGAAAAAAAAAAAAGATTCTCCAACTTAAGTGAAAAAAGAAGTGATAGTAGAATTAGGAAGAAACAATGAACTTCAGATGCAAAGTTCCTTTAGTGCCATGGATTTGTTCACGTACACCATACCACGTCACATGCATACGCACATCTGTGCACGCATAAAGAAAACAATAGCTTTCCCAATTTTATGTCAAAAAAGAAATTGGAGTCAGAACATAAAGATCACAGATTGAAACATTCTACTTAGGGCCCGTTTGGATAATGAAAATATTGGAAGTAAGAAGTAGGTTATAGAAATAACTTTCAAAACTATGAAGTAGGAAGTAGTGGAAATAGAATTTTTTTTGTTTGTTTCATATATTTTTAGAAGTAATGGAAGTAGAACTTCTTCTTCTTCAGTTACTTTTTTTGTTTGGATAACATTTGGAAATATTACTAGGAAATAATTTTATCAATGAAAAGTTGTTAGAAGTAACTAATAAAGGAAATATTAATAAAAAAATTATTTATTTCCTAATTAATATGCATTTCAACTACTTCCGAGCTACTTCTGAGTATTGAGGATTGGAAAAATATTTTAGAAGTAAGGATGACACGTAGACGCCACATAAGCGTTTAAGGAAGTATTGGAAGTAAATTTTTCAAAAAACCAAACACACTTTTTTGCTTGGAAGTAGCAAAAGTAACATCTACTTCTTTTACTTGAGCTACTTCATAATTACTTCGGTGCAAACAAACATGTGCTTAGCTGAACGAAGGAAAAGAAGAATGGTTCAGTTACTGGCATTTGAATTTTCCTACCAAATTCATTTTTTAAAAAATACTGGATTTCCATCAGCAGCAGGACGAATCTTTCAATTGCGGAGCCTAATTCTAAAGAGGGACCCTTTCGAGAAAAATTAATAGGTCACATAATTCTTAGTATCTAGCATGTTGATTTCTATGTTTTACTTTTAGAAGAGTGGTTCTGAGAATCCTCACCAATACAAGTGTTAAAAATCATGAACTTTTCTTTGATTTTTTTTTCTCCTAACATGAAAACATACTATGTGTTAAGTAATATATATTTCGAGTAGGTTCCCCTAAAGGATGACTCTCAAATCCTACCTAGTTTCAATTGATAATAAAAAAGAGATCTGATCCCATTTCCAAATCCACCACGTTGACCTTGCTATATCTACCTAATAGCACCCTCAATCTTAACTTGCCACCAATCTCATCAGATATCATAATGTTTACATGCACAGTCCTCATCACGCCACCTTATTGACCTACTCTTAAAGATCTCACCATCCCATCAACCTCACCATCTCACCATCCCATCACCTTCACCTTGCTGATCGTTCCAAGCTATCTTAGGATATCTCATTCACTGACTGATGATCGACAACATGACGATGAACAAATCCAAACCAGCTATTGAATGTTATAGAACTGTGGACAATGTTGTTTTGGGTGCACCAACACAATTGCACTTGGGAGCCGAATGCTTTGGGGCACAGCAGCATGCCCATCATGAGGTGCAGAGTGCACTGTGTAAGCAAGGCGTGTGCCTAGATGCAACTTGGTACGCCCTGCACCTCATTTCTCAATGTGCCTTGTTGTTCTACTATATGCTACATCATTCTTCCTCTTCCGTTTGCCTCTATTTCCTCATTCTCTTTCTCCTTTTTTTCCATGTTTCTCGTCTACTCCTCGAATCTAAGTTTATTTACTAAATGAGATACTGCAAGAGATCATTTTTTTCCTACATCTATATCTTCATATGGTGAGCAATTATTCACCTTCTATACGCAAAACACAAGTGGAAGAATTATACCATAAAAAATCTGAATTGCTTAGGATTAATGAGCAAATAGAATATTGTAAAGGGTATAGCACAGAAGATCTGGATAAACAGGACATATTTGACAACTATTTTGCATTTATTAGGAAAGGTTTTATATAAAAGATGACATTAACTTGACCGAACCTTTTAAAAGTTGTGGGTTTATTTAGATCAGGTAATTCAAACAGGGAAATATATAATGCATCTGGATTTGTTTCGGGTCTAAATCTCTAATGATCAAACCAGCTGTCGGTTACCTTACAGTATAAGAAATCCTTCAACTTGAAATAAACCTTGCTTTTATTTTCGGGGAGAAAGGAAAGACAGCGTGGCTACCACCATTATTCTAGTTAAGAAATCAACACTGGAGGGGTGAAGGGGGGTTTCCAGGTAGTTTTAATTCTTCATTTTATTATCTTATTCTCTTTTTCCTCATTTCCAGCATTAATCCTCTTATCCTCAAATCCAAAAATTATGAACTATACAAGAGGATCCGTTCAGGCAGTTGGTAATATATGGTTTGAAAGGGTGGGTAATGGGTACTGCATCAAGACGATGGCATGAGATGCATATATCTAACAAAAGAGATGCATTTTTATTTAGTCTAATATCCTTTATTTAAAGGAAAATGAGGTAAATGTCAATTCAGTATAAAAAAGGGTTGTGGATTGAGATTGTTTGGGCATGCGCAGAGGAAAAAAACAAGTGAGCAAGATAGGAGTGAATGATGGTAGATGATGAGGGCAATAAACCTAAGGGTAGATCTAAGCATGAGTTAGGTAAAGAAAAAAATGATATGCTAAATTGTCGATGTAATAGACGGAATGATCCTTACTATATATAAATGAAGAAAAAGGACCATGCAGTCGATTTAACAATTTGGGAAAAAGGTTTTTTCATTCTTAGGCTATCCTAATGGACTGGTATTGGTATTAAATTTAAGGGGTATGTGGGAGTAATTTTGGAAATATCAAGATTTAACGAGCAGATTTGCAAATATGAAAGATTTGAGGCATAGATATGGCGCTCACTTGCTCTCTTATGGTGTGTTTGGGAGTTTAGTAAGGGAAGGGAAGGAAAGGTAAACAACGGGAAGGGAAGGGAAGGGAAAGGAAGAGAATTGTAATATGTTGTTTGGGAGTTGAGTAAGGTGAATGAAGGTGAAAGGAAGTAAATATATGTAAATTTACATAAATAACTTTATACTAATAACACATCAGCCCTTTTATTTGTTTTAATGGGGGTAAGAATGTCATTACACCCCTTTACCCTCCTTTACCCTCCTCTACCGCCCAAATTGGGGGGGAAAGAAAACCAAGTAAATTTACCCTCCTTTCCCCTTCCTTCCCCCTCTCTAGCCTCCTTAAAAAAACTCCCAAACAAGGTGAAAACCTCATTTCTCTTCCCCTCCCCCTCTCTACCCTCCATCCAAACAGGGCATTAAGGAACATACCAGGTATATTCCCTTTACTTATGCTAGACATTATGGAAATGACTAATTTTATCATTTTTATAACTTCTTATTACCAAATGATAGAAATATTATAATTTAAGTTGAATTATGCAAGGCTCGAATTTTTGAGATATTGCTAGAGGGAGAAGTTGGACATGGATGTATAGTGTATCAATATAGCACTCAAAATGGGGAATAATGCTCTCCCTCCCTCCCTCCCCTCCCCCCC
>BQKN01064709.1:357047-369859 GCA_022839385.1 Asparagus kiusianus
TCACGAAGCTCTTCCCCCCAAAAAAAAAATCAATGTCATGAGAAATCTTCGACCCCTCTTCTAATTACCTCCAAAAGCAGTGACCAAAGAGAAAACTCTTCGATAGTCTTGAATTTAAGAGAGAATTCTTGAATGGGTTCTGAAATTTTCTATCCCAAGTGAATCAAAGCATGGTCAAATGAAAGGCTAGTGAGGGTTTGATAGAGATAGTGAGGCAAGCAGGTCACATGAAAATGGGGTTGGGATTTGGATGTAATTCATTAAATAATGGGCCTCACCTAATAATTTGATGAAGGGTAACATCAATTCAGCTTTAAAATATTTGAAATTTGACATTGTTAACTTTTTGGGTAGAAATTTCCAATGTTGAGGATTTGAGGGGTATTTTTGCAAATATGAAGATTTGGAGTGTAAAATTGCAAATATGAAAGATTTTAGGGGTAAATATGTAAACCCCCTAAATTTAAAACTATTTGTATCAAGCTCTCAGTTGAAACTGCTAAAGAGATGAAAATCATCAACTTGTTATGTCAGCATTTAGCTTTCAGTTCAAGTCTGGACACACAAAATAAAGGAAGTGAGCAATAAGAGCAATTCTTGGAATATCAATAATTTTGATTGTGGAAAAGGAGTAAATAGATTATGTACGCACCGGGTTGAAGCGGATGCATAACTGCGAAGAAGTTCCATATATTACACGAATGCAGTGGCCCTTAGATATCTCCCATACCCGAACAGTTTTATCCATTGACGATGAAGCAATATACTGATTATTAGAGGAAAAATCAAAATCTGTAACCTAGTTAGCATATCAAATATAACAGAGATATCACTGTGTATAAGCAAGAACAGTAGATCAATTGGTCTAAAGTTGTTCCCTGTTGGGTGTATCAACATTTAAAAAGTGCCTCGTAAAAATTGATAAAATAACCATATATAAAGTACCAAAAGAAATTCTTTTTAAGTTATATGACGTGAAAAATGATAAACTGGAGCTACCTGAGAAACATATCAAGTATATGTTCACTATATTTGAAAAATGATAAATTATTCAGTATGAAAATTTAATATATTCCCTGAAAAATATTACAAAGCCAATCAACTATAAAGCTAAAAGTGATGAATGTAATTTGATGAGCATTTAAGAATAGATTTCTTTCCCCAAGCTAGGAGAGGCTAAAAGCACTCTCAAAGATGAGTAAGAAAGTATTGACATAGAATATAATTGCTTTTTGAGTACAAATGTCAACATATAGATTTGAAATGGTGAGAATAAGAATATACAATCCAAATTAAATTGAGAGGACCCCAGAAAGTGATTAATTATTACAAACTGCTAGCATTGGTGAAGCTGATGACAACACATTGAAAAATAGCCTAGCTATGGAAATTATTGGCAAGAGAGGTTATAAGCGAAACCTAAAAGACCAGCTGACAGACAAGCCAGCGTGCCTCATTGGTCATCTCATCAGGAACTAAACCCCGGAATAATACAAGGAATACAATTTAGAAAAAAAAGGACAGGGTGATGTTTGCTAATAGAATCGATGTTAGAAAAAGCTTTCTGAAACTCGCTTTGGAACTTTTTGAAGGTAAACCCTTCAAAACTCAAGAGTGAAGCTATATATCCCTTGAAGCTTACGCGTCATCGCTTAAAACATAACCGAAGTGTGCACTTTGCGCTTCATAAAACGCTTCTTTTGAAGCGCACACTGTAGACAAGATAGGAAGATATAAAATGATTTTTTACTAATGTTAAAATATCCCTATGAATCTTCAATATACCCATTGGAGTATAAATAAGATTTATATGTCATGCGTGTAGCTTAGTTTATCGTGATTTTCATCTATACTTCACATGTTTAATCTTATTTACTAATCAGGACATGAATGTATCTAAATGTCTATTTGTAAATTATCATACCACTTATAATATATGTTTATAATTTTTACAGATTTTAAAATTGAAATGCAATTCATGAGGCTTATGCCTCACGCTTTGAAGCTGGCGCTTTGCTTCATTAAAGGGTCTGACGCCTCGCATTGCGGTTCTGCTTTTTAAACATTGAATGGAATCACGACTAAGGTAAAGACAAAATATGGGCTAGAGAGCCAACACTGCAGCATGAACCACATCCTTCAAAAATTTTACCCTGATGTCAAAAGAGAAAGAGGGTAACAATACATTTAATTGCTGTCATAATGTAAAATCACCTAAAAAAAGTAGAAGCGCAAGGTGAAGGTTAGACCCTTTAATGAAGCGAAGCGCAAGCTTCAAAACGTGAGGCGTAAGCCTCATGAGTTTAAGTATTTTAATTTTAAAGTTTTCAAAAAGTATGAACATATAATATAGTGGTAATGTGGTATAATAATTTTCTAATAGATATATTCATGTCCTTATTTGTAATTTGTAAATAAGAAATAAATATGTGAAGTATAGATGCAAATCATAATACACTAAGCTACATGCATACTTATAGATCTTATTTATAGTTACATGGTCATATCAAAGATACGTAGGGGCATTTTAACGTTAATAAAAAAATCCTTTTGTATCCTCTTATTTAGTCTAAATCACGCGCTTCTAAAGAGAAGTATTTTATGAAGCGCAACACCCACTTCAGTTATGCTTTAAGCGATAAGGTGTAAGCTTCAAGGGATAAATAGCTTCTCTCTTGAGTATTGAAGCGTTTACCCTTCAAAAATTCTGAAACGAGTTTCAAAATAGCTTTTCCAAACATTGTGTAAAATAAACAAATATATATTAAAGAAAATAGCAATAGAATGGAAAAACTACCAAGAATTTCATGAAATATTTAATGAGAATTTGAATTTCAGACCACTCAAATGAATTTCACTGATCCTGAATGATGGTAGCATAAAGCCCACTTTTGAAAAGAAGAGAATATTAGTCGTTGCCTAGATCACTCATAGCACTCATTGGGAAAGCACAAGGTTTTAAATATCGGTTATCAGGGATTTATCGGACGGCCAAAATCCTTATCGGATAGTGAAAATCGGGGATATATCGGGGATAAGTAGTATTTATCGGAGTGATATATCGGATGGTGTATATATATAATATGATAACTAAAAATATAATCTAACCATGCTTAATGAAATATAAACATACCAAAATGTAAATCATCATGTTTAGAATCACTAACTAATTATAGAAAGCGGGTTGGGTCGGGTTTAAAAACTCAACAATCCAACTCAAAATGCCCAGCCGATAATCCCGATAATTAAGCCTTACTTATCGGCCGATAAGTACCGATAACGCCGATAACTCGCCGATAAACTCTCCAAAACGATAATCGATTACAAAACCAACTTATCCTAGCGGAGAACTCTCAAATCCGATAACTCGGCCGATAATATCGATTATAGGCCGATATTTAAAACAATGGGAAAGCAATGGAAGAAGAAACTAAGAGGTTGTTCGGGCATTGGATTTGTATGTTGGATTTATGACAATGTTACAAATCTAACAAATCCTTAACTATCCAAATTTTAAAATTTGAGTTTGATTTGTAGGAAAATTGAATGAAAAGTTTGTTTTAAAAAAAGATTCAACTTGTTTGTTTGTAAAAGAATAATAAAATTTAAAGTTTATATAGTGGTCCCTTGAATGATTGATATGGTAGATATTTTTTTTTAAATTTGTTGATAATCATTTTGTTTACAATAAATAAGAAAATAAATAAAATTAAATTTATGGAATTTCTGAGGTTTTTTTTGTTGTTTTAAATTTATTTTGTTTAACTTTTAAAGCTCTGTGGGACCAAATTCTGTAATTTCTCAATCCAAATCCTCCATTTTGATTCCGATTTTGACATGGTAATTATGTCAAAATCAGTAGCATTGTCCCTTCTTATAGCCCCATACAAACAGACGCACAAAACACCTCTAGGAAAGTTGGTCTGTCAAAAAGTTTGTGAGACCCATTTTCTGACACATAACCTTTGAATCCCAGCTAATTCGTTGGAAACAGACAGCCCCTAAATTTAGAGATGTACAATAATGACATAACTCTTATATCTCAGATTTGTGATATGTTTCATCTGTCAAATCCAAACCTTTCAAGAATTTTTCTTGTTTCTTTATTTCACAAAAACCATGTATTACCAATATTACAATATGAACCTCCAGTCTGACAATAAAATCTGAAAGTGAAACCAGCACTGCATAATATTTCTATTATAACTTTTTTTAGCTGCAGAACACAATAATTTAAGGATTTCAAAACAGATGTCATCTAGTCTCACCTGTTATGGATTTTGAATGTCCTCTTAATTGTTGAAGAGCAGAAGGTGACTCAGAGACGAGGCATATTGTCAAGCTCCCATCAGATGCACCAAATGCAAGGAGATCGGAACTCATGTGTCCAAATTTCAAAATGGTAACTGAATGATAACTTATTAGTTTGTTTTCTTTTCGGAATAACTTCTTTGTATAGATGGAAATAAGAGAGTAATGTGAGGCATTAATCACCTGAAGCTTTGCAGTTGTCAAAGATAGAGTGCATTCCAACAAAGGAATATGCAGGTTCAGCTAATCGCGCTTGGCGATCAGCATCACCTGTACTTGAGCTGAAACTTGAACGATGGCCAAAAGAATTATTCAAACTTCTTAAATCCTGCAGAAGATATAATAAGGACACGGTGGTTACAATGCAAATCTGGAAAGAAACTGGTAGACACATGATGAGAACATATGACAGACAAGGATTTCGTGAACTAACTTATGGTCTTCAAAGCATAAGGTTACCATGTAAGAAACTGTAACAACTAGTGTTGAAATTAGTTATTCAAAGTTACGAGTTAATTCTAATTTACTCTAGTTAGTATCTTATTTAGTTAGAGAGAAGATCCTGCGTGATCCTCTTCATGATTCTTTCCTATTTTGTGGGAACAGAATCAATTAGTTCCTTTTCTGTTTTTATTCCCTAGTTAACAATCTATACGTAATTCTTCCTCAGAATAAAATAAGAAAGAGTTTTCTCAATTTCTTCATGGTATCAGAGCAATTCTCTGAACCCTAGCAGCGCCGCCCACCCTATTCTCTCCACCACCTCTTCATCCGACTGAATCCTTCCCATTCTTCACCTCTCATCGTTTCTAAGATGACGAAATATGGAATGACCTCTTCTCAAACATCCATCACGTCGTCTGATACTACATCACCGTCGGGAGGAAATATGGAGACTACACATCTTGGTGGACCTAATTCTTCGCCTATTCTGATTACTAGTCATAAATTGAATGGCCACAACTTTCTTCAGTGGTCTCAATCAGTTATGATGTTCATCTGTGGAAAGGGCAAAGATGATTATCTCACGGGTGAGGTAACTATGCCTGCTACATCAGATCCTGGCTACAGGAAATGGAAAACAGAAAATAATATGATCATGTCATGGCTCATCAACTCCATGAGCAATGACATTGGTGAGAATTTTCTCTTATTCGAGACTGCAAAGGAGATTTGGGACGTAGCACGAGAAACTTACTCAAGCTCCGAAAACGCCTCGGAACTATTTCAGATTGAAACACTCCTACACGACCTCTGCCAAGGAGACCGGTCAGTTACACAATACTTCAATGCCATCAATAGGCACTGGCAGCAGCTTGACCTCTTTGAAACATATCCATGGAAGTGCTCTGAAGATACAATATTGTACAAGAAAATTGTAGAACATAAGAGAATATTCAAATTTCTTCTAGGACTTAATAAAGACCTAGATCAAGTTTGAAGACGTATCATAGGCACAAAACCTCTACCAAGCCTTCGTGAGGTATTCTCTGAGGTCAGATGTGAAGAAAGTAGAAAGAAAGTGATGATGGGGCCATCAGAATTAACACTAGATGCATCTGCTCTTGCTGCTCGTGGATCCAACAACACAATCCCGGGTGAGACTTGGAAAAAGGGGGAGAGACCTTGGTGCGATCACTGTCATAAACTCGGTCACTATAAGGAGACCTGCTGGAAGATTCATGGCAAGCCTGCTGACTTGAAACCGAAACCTAGGAATGACCGAGATAGTCGTGCACACGTGGCATCCAGTACAGCTATTCAGAGCCCATCCAAACCTAGTCCATTCAGCAAGGAAGAAATAGAAATTCTTCAACAATTGTTCACTCAAGCAACACTGAATTCTTCTAATGCAGGGACTAGTTTAATAGCTCAGAAGGAGTCCCATTCTGCTCTCACAGCCACTAAAGGTATTAGCAGACCCTGGATTGTTGATACCGGAGCCTCAGACCATATGACAGGAGATGCCTCACTGTTCCATAATTATAGAACCAGCAACGACAACTCCTCAGTGCGAATTGCTGATGGCTCACACTCCAAAATTGCAGGAACAGGTTCTATACAACTCTCAAAAGAGTTACATCTCACCTCTGTACTTCATGTGCCTGGCTTAGACTGCAATTTACTCTCAATACGCAAGTTGACTCGTGATCTCAACTGTATAACTAAATTCTATCCAAATCTGTGTATTTTGCAGGACTTGGATTCGGGGAAGATGATTGGCAATGCTGAACTGTGTAATGGGCTCTATCTTCTCAAATGTCCTTTCAATTCCTATTCAAGAGCAAATTGTGTCAAAAGTCTCTCAGCTTGTTCTTTTAATTCCATTTCCAGTTTGAGTGTCAATAACGATAGTGAAATTGTTTTGTTACATTATCGATTGGGTCATCCGAGTTTCATGTATCTTGCTAAACTTTTTCCCAAGTTATTTATCAATAAAAATCCTTCTTTTCATTGTGAAATTTGTCAATTTGCTAAACTCACTCGACATTCTTATACACGTCTTGAATATAAGCCTTCAAACCCGTTCTCTTTAATTCACAGTGATGTGTGGGGTTCTTCTCGAATCAAAAATATTTCGAGGGCCCGTTGGTTTGTTTCGTTTGTTGATGATCATTCACGTCTTACTTGGGTATTTCTTATGAAAGAAAAATCTGAGGTTGGTCAAATCTTTCAAAGTTTCAACACCATGATCCAAAATCAATTCAAGACCAAAATCCAAGTTCTCAAAACTGACAATGCAAAAGAATATTTCACAGGCAATCTCAACTCATATCTCCTTGAACAAGGTATCATTCACATCAGTTCGTGTGTTGAAACTCCTCAACAAAATGGGGTTGTCGAACGCAAGAACGAACATCTCCTCGAGGTTGCTCGCTGTCTCATGTTCTCCTCCAATGTACCAAAATTTTTCTGGGGTGAAGCTATTCTTACCGTTACCTATCTCATAAACAGAATGACATCTCGAATTCTGGGGTTCCATTGTCCTCATCAAATATTTCTTGATTTCTTTCCTCACTTCAGGTTTGTTTCTCCTGATTTGCCTCCAAAAATATTCGGTTGTACTTCCTTTGTACATATCCACTCACAACACAGAAGCAAACTTGATCCTAGGGCTCTAAAATGTATTTTTTAGGATATGCTCCTCATCAAAAAGGTTACAAATGCTACTCCCCACATACAAGAAAGATATACGTATCCATGGATGTCACATTCTTTGAAAAACTGCCCTTCTATCCCAATCCTGCAATTCTGGGGGAGAGGGAGAGTGAATGTCAGTTTTGGGAAAATTTATCAGAGCCCTCACAAAATTCTACAAATCAGTCCCAAGAGCAACAGACAGAACCTCCTTCTAATACCTCTCAGTCACCTCGTTTGCCATCATCACTTGAGCCTTCGGAGTCCTCTCCAGCACAAATTCCACCTCAAATTCCCATTTCCCCTCAGCTTGCTCATGAAAACCTCAAAGTCTACCGAAGAAGACAAAATAGACAGGAAATAGAGTAAGCAACACAGCCACCAATCCAAAATTCTGAACCGGATTCATGTCCTCCTGAAGACACTACATGTATGGATAGTGTTGTCCCTGATGAGCCTATGATTCCATTCATTCATGACTTAAACAAGTCTATTGCAGAAAGGAAAGGAGTACGGAAGTGCACTAGTCATCCAATTGCCAATTATATATCATATGATGGCTTATCTTCATCATACAAAGCATTTATTTTTTCCTTGGACAGTATACAGGTTCCTAACAATATACATGAAGCTCTCAATCATCCGGGTTGGAAGAAAGCTGTTCAAGAGGAAATAGATGCCCTCGAGAAGAATGGAACATGGATTCTCACTGACCTTCCAGCAAGAAAACGGCTAGTTGGGTGCAAGTGGATATTCACAGTTAAGTATAAGGCAGATGGGAGTGTTGAGAGACTCAAAGCTCGGCTTGTAGCTAAAGGATTCACGCAATCATATGGGATTGACTACCGAGAAACATTTGCTCCAGTGGCAAAACTCAACACCATTAGAATTCTACTCTCTTTGGCTGTCAATCATGATTGGAATTTATACCAACTGGATATAAAAAATGTCTTTCTCAATGGAGATCTCGAAGAAGTATACATGGAAATTCCTCCAGGACTTGAATGGAATCTCACCGGACACAAGGTGTGCCAGCTTAAAAAGTCGTTGTATGGTCTAAAACAATCTCCTCGAGCATGGTTTGACAAGTTTGCAAAGGCTGTTATGAGGTTCGGCTATGTTCAGTGTCAGGCAGACCATACGTTATTCATTCGGACATCACCAACCAGGAAGATTGCACTCTTGATAGTATATGTTGATGACATTATACTTTCGGGAGATGATGAGGAAGAACTACACAGATTGAAGGATCGTCTAGCCCAAGAGTTTGAAGTCAAAGATTTGGGGAGTCTCAAATACTTCCTTGGGATGGAGGTGGCTAGATCTCGAAAGGGGATTGTTGTTTCCCAACGAAAGTACACTCTGGACTTACTGAAGGAGACTGGTATGCTTGGTTGCAAACCTGTTGATACACCGATGGATCCCTACAAGAAGATTGGCTTAGAAAAAGATAGCACTCCAGTCGACAGGGGGAGATATCAGAGGCTAGTTGGAAGACTGATATACCTTTCACATACTCGGCCTGATCTTGGCTTTGCTGTTAGCGTTGTCAGCCAATTCATGCACAGTCCAACAGAAGAGCACATGAATGTAGTCTACAGAATACTGAAATATCTGAAAATGACTCCTAGGAAGGGATTATGTTTCAAAAAATCAGAAAACCGAAGCATTGAAATTTATTCAGATGCTGATTGGGCTGGAGACATTTCAGATAGGAGGTCTACTTCAGCTTATTGTTCCTTTGTCTGGGGAAACCTAGTGACTTGGAGAAGTAAGAAACAATCAGTTGTTGCTAGGAGCAGTGCCGAAGCAGAATTCAGAGCATTGGCTCATGGAATTTGTGAAGGAATCTGGATAAGAAGACTTCTTAGTGAACTTGGTATGAGCAATCCTTCATCCATTCAAATGATGTGTGACAATCAAGCTGCAATTAGCATTGCTAAGAACCCAGTTCATCATGATCGTACCAAGCACGTCGAGATTGATAGACACTTCATTTCCGAGAAGATCACCAGTGCAGTCGTGCAACTGAATTACACTCCTACGCACCAACAGATCGCAGACATCCTCACCAAAGCATTGCCACGTCCTAACTTTGAAGATTTGAGTAGCAAGCTGGGGTTGTATGATTTATATACACCAGCTTGAGGGGAGTGTTGAAATTAGTTATTCAAAGTTAGGAGTTAATTGTAATTTACTCTAGTTAGTATCTTATTTAGTTAGAGAGAAGATCCTTCATGATTCTTTCCTATTTTGTGGGAACAGAATCAATTAGTTCTTTTCTGTTTTTATTCCCTAGTTAACAATATATATGTAATTCTTCCTCAGAATAAAATAAGAAAGAGTTTTCTCAATTTCTTCAACTAGGAAATGAAAGCAGATCTTCAAAGTAATAGGGACTAGGTCATGATGCAAAAGTTTGGTATCTAAGCTTTGTTATTGTTGTTATACATGTTGAAGAACAAGAATACTGAAGGAAGTGGAGAAGTTCAACAGAAGAGTCAACAGTGAAGGTGGGACATATTACATAAGAAACAGTGCTTACATACAAATTTCATTTAGAAAGGAGAATTTGCCCATACCAGAAGCATTGAAAAGGATTAAAGTTGGGAGTGGTGCACCTCATCGAGAAGAATGCTTGAAAAACTGGAGTAAGGCAAATTCAACCTTGAGGAAACTTTCTGTTGCATGTCTGTGGAATGGTACATGCATTTATCTCCAAGTAATTGTGAATAAAAGTATCCCTATATGTATAACTGTAACACAGAGACTGTAACTGAAAATTTTACACGTTTACACCATCCAGTATGATCCCCAAAGCTTAAAAGTTAAAACACGTGAGTGAGAGAAGCCCGTATATCTTGGATAGTTCTTGAGATGATTTATAGTACATAAAGTAGTAAAAAAATAATCATACTGTCAGTTAATTCATAGGTAGATTTTCTCAGAAAATTTATGTTTAGTCAACGGATGTGGAAAGCTTATATACAATAATGATCGTTTGGCCACCAATATGTCATTCAAGCCCTGGTGTGAACCTTCCTCACTAAATTCTCTTCATATACTCATGGAAAAAAATATGTTCTGCATAAAAAACACCTTTAATAGGAGAAGATGATGATGCATGTAGAAATATATACATACCCTGCTAGAAGTATGACTGCCTGCCTCAAATACTATGGATTGTGGAATAGAAAATGAAGCCCAACGCCCACTGGTACATCAAAGATTAACTTTATGTCAGATCCTTGGCAAAACAGAAGCAGATACAAACCTCAAAATTTGGCAGCTGAGGTATAGAATAAATAGCCTAATCACAGTAAATAATAGTTAAAGATCAAGAACATATGGACCCATTGATTTGACAAACCATGTTATCCTCAATCTCACTGCCATCACTGATCCAAAACAATGAAAGTGATCACTCTTAGGCATTTCTAAACCGCTGCAGTTTATTATACTCTTAATTATTCTTCACGGTCCTACTAAAGTAAAATTGTATTTTCTATATTATGCTTTCGTGTTAGTACTCTTGTTTTGATGATGATTTACAAACCCCGTTATTGGTGCTAATTGCTTGTTGAGTGATATTGTGCAGATTACATTTTTGTCAAGCAATATAACGCCACTTTTGGAAAATTAGATGGAATATCAGCTACAACAATGGTATCCAAGGAGGTGGAGGCAAGTTGATGAATACAAACTTTTAAGAGCAACTTGCACAAGAGAAGCTTCATCAACATATGAGCAAATATCAAGACTTAAGCATTGTATTCATATGTGAGAGATATTTGTATTTTTATTCTCTCTAGAGTTTAATGTAGGCAAGTCATTGAGTAGATAACACTTGAAGCTATTGGGGTTCACACATACACACACTTATAAAAACATGTTTTTGACCATTTTTGAAAAATGATAAGTTTTTACAATCGGAAAATGATCTTTCAAAAATTTTCTTTCTAACATGTTTATATTCATGTTTATAAATATTTTTCAAAGTTTTACAATTTTTAAAATTTATTTGATATTTTATTTTGAATTTACAGAATTAGATTTTTAACTATAATCAGATTTCTAGATGTATCTGTTTTCGGTCGACCGGGCATTGTCTGTCGGTCGACCGACCAGAGAGCTAGTTTTCGTGACCCTACAGATAGTCACCTTCGGTCGACCGATTTACATTGTGCGGTCAACCAATGACTGAGAATCGGTCGATCGGAACAACATTGTCGGTCGACCGAATCAGTTCAAGGTTGTTGAGTCTACAACGGTCAAATAGTCGATCGACCGGACATGATCCGTAGGTCGACCGGATCTACTATAACGGCTAGTTTTTATTTCAGCCGAATTTTTCAGGATTTTGGTACTTATTTGGGATTTGGACTATCGTTTAGGGTTCTTATATATACCCTATTGCTCTCTTCACTTCAGTAATTAGGCAAGCAAAGAAAAATCCCTAAGTTTTGTTTAGGGTTCCTATATATACCCCATTGCTCTCATAATGACATTGAGGGAGGATTGAAACTTTTGCAAATAAATAACAATCCCTCAACGCTTGCATCAAAGAATGGGGAAGGAGGACTTGAACCTAATCAAGAAGAACTTTCCAAAGCATGAAAGTTTGCACCGGATCATCCTAAGGAGCAAATTATCGGAAGCCCATCAAAAGGAGTTTTGACTCGCTTAAAGGCTATGAGCGAGTGTGGTAATGTTGCTTTCTTATCCCAAATTGAACCTAAACGTGTTGATGATGCTTTAAATAATGAATTTTGAATTTTAGCCATGCATGAAGAATTAAATAATTTTTTAAAAAATAATGTTTGAAAACTTATTCCTAGACCTAAAGATTTTCATGTTATTGGAACAAAATGGGTTTTTAGAAATAAACTTAATGAATTTAGTATAGTGACTAGAAATAAAGTTCGTTTAGTCGCCCGAGGATACAATCAAGAAAAAAGACATTGATTATGACGAAACTTTTACATCGGTTGCAAAATTAGAGTCAATTAGAATGTTTTTAGCCTTTACGAGCTTAAAATTTTAAATTATTTCAAATGAATGTTAAAAGTGTTTTTATTTCAAATGAATGTTAAAAGTATTTTTTTGAATAGGTTTATTGAAGAAGAGGTGTATGTCGAGCAACCCCCGGTTTTATTGATCTACTATTTCCTAATCATGTTTACCAGATATAAAAGGCTTTGTATGGGTTAAAACAAGCTTCTAGAGCTTGGTACGCTCACCTCTCAAGTTTTCTTCTTGACATTGGTTTTTCAAAAAAAAATTAATAATACTCTCTTCGTTAGAAAAAAAAATAATTTTATCTTAGTTCAAATATATGTTGATATTATTTTTGGTGACACTAA
>BQKN01064709.1:369869-391262 GCA_022839385.1 Asparagus kiusianus
AGATATTCGTGTCACAAAGCAAATACGCTAGAGAGTTGGTTAAGAAACTCGGAATGGAAAATTTCAAGCATGCACCAACTCTTATGAGCACCACCATCAAGTTGGACTTGGATAAAGTGGTGAGAAGATAGACCAAAAACTTTACCGATGTATGATAGGTAATTTACTTTATCTCACTGCTAGTAGATCGCATATTATGTTTAGTGTTTGTGCATGTGCACGTTTTCAAGCCTCTCCTAGAAAATCTCATCTTATTACGGTTAAAAAAATTATTAAATATATGAATGGCACTATAGAACTTGATTTGTTTTATCCTAAGAACACTTCTTTTGATCTTTGTGATTATTGTGATGCCGACTTTATCGGATGTAAGGTATATCGTAAGAGTACAAGTAGAACATGTCAATTTTTGGATAATTGACTTGTTTCTTGGTCCTCCAAGAAACAAAATTGTGTTGCCTATCCACTACGGAAGCGTAATACATTACCGTCGGTTTATGTTGTGCACAACTTTTATGGATGAAACAAAATTTAGTTGATTTTGATTTATATTTTTTGATACAAAGATATTTTGTGATAATACTAGTGCTATTAATATTTCAAAAATTTTGTTTTACATTCTAGAACCAGGCAAATAGATACACGCCATCATTTCTTACGTGATCATGTAGAGAGAAAAGATGTATCCCTTATTTATATTGATACTAAATCATAATTAGCGGACATCTTTACCAAACCTCTTAGTAAAGAAGATTTTTGTCGCATAAGATATGAATTAGGCATATGCATCATTTGATTGTTTGTTTTGATGGGTTTTTGCTTGCTTTTGGTTTTTGGATTACAAATTTTTATATCTTATTATTTTTATTCCTACTCATTGTCATAAATCCAAACACTTAGTGGAGTAGTTAGGAGAGACCAAGGTCAATTCCAAGAGGAGTGGGTTGGTAGTAAAGCCTGGAGAGAAGTCGTAAATCCAAACACTTGAGGAATGTGACACGGATAGGCCAACACTTAGAGAAGTATCTTGTAGGTTTATAACATGTATATTATTTTATTTATCCTATTTTGATGTTGACAAAGGGGGAGAAAAATCTCCTATCTTTTGTGCATATAGATAGGGGGAGCAACTATCTATAAGTTGACTTTATTTATGCTCCTTTATAATGGTGGTTTGTCATCATCAAAAGGAAAAGATTGTTAGTATTCTTATTTTGATGATGATTTACAAACCCCATTAGTAGTGCTAATTGCTTGTTGAGTGATATTGTGCAGATTATATTTTTATTAAGCAATATAGCGCCATTTTTGAAGGATTGGATGGAATGCGAGCTACAACGATGATAACCAAGGAGGTGGAGGCAAGCTGATGAAGATGAGCTTTCAAGAGCAACTTGCACAAGAGAAGCTTCATCAACATATGAGCAAATATCAAGACTCAAGCATTGTATTCATATGTGAGAGATATTTATATTTTTAGTTTCTCTCTAGAGCTTAATGTAAGCAAGCCATTGAGTAGATAACACTTGAAGCTATTGGGGTTCACACATACACACTTATAAAAACATGTTTTTGATCATTTTTGAAAAATGATAAGTTTTTACAATTAGGAAATGATCTTTCAAAAATTTCCTTTCTAACATGTTTATATTCATGTTTATAAATATTTCCCAAAGTTTTACAATTTTTTAAATTTATTTGATATTTTATTTTGAATTTACAAAATCAGATTTATGTCGACCGGGCCTTGCCCGTCGGTCGACCGACCAGAGAGCTAGTTTTCATGACCCTACAGACAGTCACCTTCGATCGACCGATTTACACTGTGCGGTCGACCGATGACTGAGGGTCGGTCGACCGATGACTGAGGGTCGGTCGACCGGAACAACATTATCGGTCGACCGAACCAGTTCAAGATTGTTGAGTCTGCAACGATCAAATAGTCGGTCGACCGGACATGATCCATCGGATCTACTGTAACGGTTAGTTTTTATTTCAACCGAATTTTTTAGGATTTTGGTACTTGTTTGGGATTTAGGCTATTGTTTGGGGTTCCTATATATACCCTATTGTTCTCTTCACTTCAGTAATTAAGCAAGCAAAAAAAACCCCTAAGTTTGTTTCTAAGTGTTCTTGAGCTCAAACTTTCAATTATCATTCTCAAGAGTTTTAAGTGCTTCAAGTTTTCGGTTTCTAATTTTCACATTCCACAAACCTTAAAGCTTCATTTGACTATCTCTTGATCCTTGCTATAGGATTATTATGAGAGATTTTCTTTCATTCATATTGTGATTGTGTGGTGAGATTGATCTCGAGGAGATCATTGTGAGGATTGTAAGATCTCGTGGGGAGATCGTTGTGAAGAAGTTCCGGGTTCCAAATAGGGTGTGCTTAGTGGATTTACCATCGGGAGAGGTGATCGGGGATGTAGGTCATGAGAACCGAACCTCTTGAACATATTAGCGCGTAATTTGACTAACTATTCTCTTACTCTCTCTTATTTATTTTCGTATTTATTTTTGTGGTTGGTGTTGCATTGAATGTCATTTAATTTGCACATTTATTATTTGATTACCTTATTCACCCCCCTTTAGGGTAATTTTATTTTGTACTACTAATAACAAATCCTTTAAAACTGAAGCTTCTCCCTATCTTCTACTTTACCCATTTCTAATCTCATATACTAATACTATAT
Organism: Asparagus kiusianus; assembly: GCA_022839385.1. Taxonomy (NCBI): domain Eukaryota; kingdom Viridiplantae; phylum Streptophyta; class Magnoliopsida; order Asparagales; family Asparagaceae; genus Asparagus; species Asparagus kiusianus. The sequence continues at coordinate 372,565 of BQKN01064709.1, forward strand.
TATCAACAAATAACATACACCATGAGACGACATTTTGAATATGTCTAGTAAGTTAGCCCATAACTAAAGCAAACAGATTAGGCTTAAAGCTGCTCGATGTGTTAAAGAAAGGAACAAGAAAAAGAATACTAGCAAGGGAGAAGAATAAGAAGAAACTAGTATTATGCATTTAGGCTTGCCCCTCACAAACAAGGGTGAAGTCTCAAAAAGCCGTGATCGACTTTCATTATAGGGATTGGAAATAAGAGAGCAAAAGTATTTAGACGTTTGGTCAATTCACTATTACAGTGTATCTTTTATCTAATATATGGACAAGAAAGACATGATAAAGAGTAGACAAAGGTAAGCATGAGATGATGACAATTTGCACCATGAGCTACACACACAGATATACGTACGTACGTACATACATACACATATATAGACACACACACATACACACACATATATGTATGTAGGTATGTGTGTGTGTATATTTATATATGCATAAATTTATGTATGTATGTATACATACATATATATATACATATGTATATATATACATATATATGTATATATAATACATAATTATACATACATATATATGTATGTATATATATATACACACACACACGTACATACATACATACTGTATACATATATACATATATGTATATATACATATACATATACATGTATATGTAATATGTATATATATGTATATATGTAGACATATACATATATTTGTGTGTGTGCATGCATGTATGTATATATATGTATATACATACATACATACAAACATATATACATGTATATATGTCTACATGTCTATATATGTCCCCCCCAACCCCCCAAAAAAAACACACACACAGAGAAAGACACATATATAGAGGGAGAAAGTAAAAGTTCGAGATAATGATAACTTCCTATAAGAAAATTCGTAAGATGGTCTAGAAAAATGACGTATTGCCTGACCATTGTTGTGGAGAGAACATTTCACTAAGAACCATTCATGAGGTTCACTGCTCCAGTGTCAATGATTCATGGAAGACAATGGTTACAACCGTACAACAGTGGGTTTTGTAGTCAATTTGTAGCGTAGTTTTTTTTCCTTGTTAAAAATGAGCTTTGCTACCATCTTTAGACTAACAGTTGATAAAGAAGAGAAATAAACCCTTCCAGACATGAAGAAGGAATTAAGGTTTGCTTGGGCATGAGGTGATGGAATTCAAGCAAAGAGGAGAGGTAGAGTTCAAAGTTAAGTTACTTTCCGTTCGTCATTATTGGCTTGCTAGATGCAATGGCTAGAGACATAAAAATGGCATTTCTTTTTCCATTTTGTTTGCTTGGTTGTCTTTCCTTTGTTTGCTTAATTCCAAATTCTTTCTAATGTCTTCAATTAAACCTAGGACATATGACAATAAGTAATATTTGAAGGAAAGAAAACAAGGTCATTGAGCTTTTAGAGGCCAAATGGGAACTAAGGAAATGGGGAAGACAAACACACGTATTTTCTTCTTTCAGATTCAAGCACCACCCTTTGTTTTTCCTTCTGTTGCTACTGCGAAGAGAGTATATCCTGTCCTTGAAAAGGGATTTCTTTGTTAACTTACGCCTTCTTATTGAATAGATTTATTCTTTCCTATCCTGAAGAAAAAACCTGAGAGAAACAACAAGCGGATGGCTTAATCTATATGGTCACCAAGGCTCGAAGAAATATATGTTTTAAAAGCATAAATTTAGTGCTTTATTTGATAGCTCTAGCTCTCGCTCATTCAAAAAATTGACATAAGAACATAGAGTAATGTTGGTGTTTGGACAATTGGACTCCAGACTGTCTTTTGAACCAATAAAATGAGTGTTCTCGCTTTTGAATGGTTCGCTTGCTGGTTCTAGTCAAGACATCAAAGAGTACAGTGACAGATATCATCATGCAGCCTAGCCCTTATTACTATCAAACATATTATCGAGGAAAGTTTTCAATCGGTAGAGAGAATCAGAGAAGTCAATAGATAATGGACCAGAAGATACTTAAAGACAAGGTGGTCAATGCCTCAACTCAAAAAAAAAACAAAACAAAACAAAACTCAAATCTCAAAAACATGAACCAAACTTGATATCAAGGAAGCTATGAAGCATGGACACGCATAACATGAAGCCGTGTCGGACACACGTGTCGAACACACGTATCCTATGTATTTTTTAGGATTTGCCTCGTGTCGGCGTGTCGGATGGCTGTGTCGGATCCGTGTCCGTGCTACATAGCAAGGAAGGACCAATATGTCTTTTAGGCTAGCCTCTAGCCTCAACCTGAACTTCCCCTGAGGTGGAGTAAATCTTCCTTACCCTGAGCTAAAAACTCTCATTGTTTATCATTGGTGCTCGAGAGAGGGAGCCGAAGCAGTCGTATAAATACACTTAAAAAAACAAAAAAAGAAACATGAACCAAACTTGATATCAAGGAAGGACCAATATGTCTTTTAGGCTACAACAAAATATCATAAGGCGCATGCATATGCCTGAACAAGGGTTCGACTTGCATTACACATGACAACTTTAGATGTTGGAATGAAAAGCTTCAGACTTCAGTTCCGAAAGCAACAATGTAGCTAAATGTGCGGTTAATCAATCTTTCTCATTTTTTTTTCATGAATTTCTACTTATATCTTCATCTCTGTCCATCAAACATAACATATCACCCAGTAATTTCCTATATACAGTAGATTAAAAAATAATCTTCAAACATTTGAATCAAAATTTCCCCAAAAAAAAACCTACTAACCTGTGCCCAGGCGTACTCGTCAAGCTCGGAGCAACCAGACTTTCCCAATTCCTCGGCCTCCTAATAAAATTCCTATATGCCACATATCCTTTTCCATTACATCTCCATTCCTTCAACAACAAAAAAAAAAAATCCCAAATAAATCAAATCATTCCGTCTTCAAACATCTCGGATAGAAATTTCGAAAACTACCTTGCGTGTTTGGATCTGATTCTTTCGAGAAAGTAGGAGTCGCCGGGTTCCGACGTAATTGGGGTCGTTGTGGGCGGTCGGAGGTTGAAGAAGGCAGCTGATGAACTCTGGATGGAGCTTTGGATCTCGATCTGTATCAGATTCGTCTCCTTTATCCTCCATTTCTAACGGTGGTTTTTGTTTTGAGGCAGAGGGTTTTGAGTGCCAATGGTTAATGAGGTTCTTGAGATCTGGAGTCGGAGGGCGTGTTCGCTTTGTTCGACATGGAGATCTTTGTTCTGGGGACGAATGTTTTCGATATTAGTCCTCCACATCTTTGTTATTTTGAAACAAATCTTTCAAATCTTTATGTTGAAATTAGGGGTGGTATATGATCGAATCGAATCGAATCGAATACTAAGGTGTTCATATTTGTATTTATTTAAAATTATCGAATTCGAATGTGGACTCTAATATTCATATATCTAGTTTTTCGAATTCGAACTCGAATACTTGGTATTTGATAAATATTCATGAATATTCATGAATACTTATCGAATATCAAAGTATATTTATTTCGCTAAAGAGTTTGATTTTCAAATAGTATTAAAATTCATAAATAAAAATTATTTATTTATCATATAATATATGATGTATATATATATTTAAATCAAAATTTTAATTAGAAAACAGATTTAAGATTATTTAAGTCCTAAAATCAATATATAAAACTTAAGTAGAAATGGTAAGTGGGTTAAAAATATGATATCATATATGCAATAATACAAATAATAAGCTGTGATCAAATTTTAAACGAAAATTTAATAGACAAACGAATCGAATATACATATGGTTAAATTCTATTCGTTAATAAACTAGAATACTAAAAAATATTTACTTAGTGACAAATGAACTACCGAATCGAATATGACCGAATAGTTATTCGAACAATTATCGAACCATTTATTAATTATTTGGTTTATTTCCACCCCTATGTTGAATTAGTCCCCAAAATTTTTGAGTGTTCTCGAATTAGCTCTTTGAAAGATTTGGGGGACTAATTTCAAAACACTTATTAGATTTGGGTAGGGGTAAACAAAGTTCGGTTTGAACCGAATAAACAAACTGGTGCTTAAGTTCGATTTTAGAAGTAGTTCGGTTCGGTTTGGTTGTTAAAAATAATGCTTGGTTTAAAATCGAGTCTTCTGAAATATGTTGCAACCAAAACTAAAAGTTTAAACATTAAGGTAAATTCGTACCTACTCCTACTTGATCCCTCTTGTAGGTGTAAATTTCTGATTTTCCCGGGAAAGGGGAGGGATTTCGTTTGTATTTATAAAAAAAGCTTATTACAAACTAAATCAATCTGAATTACAACAGAAGCGGAGGGAATGCCCTCCTTGTTTATATTTGTGGGGACTTTACGGTAGCTACAGGATGCTTCGCCCGGTGCTCGCGCCGGGTCTGCTTCCCTTGGACGGTTCGACCGAGGTTGTTGGAGAGCTTCAGTACTCAGTAGAAGCTCTGGGTGAAAGAGTTCGAATCCTCTAGTTCGCCGGCAATCGGAGCTCGGAGCTTGGAGATTTTCCGATGGGTTGATCGATTCTCCTGTTGATCGATCTTTTTCTCCGATCTGTCGATCTCCTTTTAGGTTGCTGTAGGAAGCTCTTTTTAAGTGGGAGAGGGACAGTTCGGTTGTCCCTTGAACCATGGGATGTGACCATACACTGTTCAAGGACATCCTATTGTCCCATGTACAACAAACGGTTGTTTTTGGGGCTACAGGCCGCGTCACGTCGTATAGGAGTGGGAAGGCCCCTCCTCGTACTCGTGACAGCGACTGCCAGGCACTCGAGTGGATCTGGATATCTCATCGAACGCCGGTGGCTCTGACCTTTTGCTTGGAACGCGGTACGCTGCATTTATGTGGACGCAGACGGCTCTGGCAACCGTCCGCTCACTTGTGCGGCGAGGTAACGAGTGACCATCCGGCGGTCCTGAGGTGCTGTACCCTTCCTCCCTTCACCCTATGTCTGAATAGGAGCGGGAGAATGGACGTTGCGTGCCTGAGCAAGCTCTGGGTAGCTTTCGGCGCGTCATGGCTTCGGCCTCCCATTCTGACGGGTGAGGCGACCTGCATTTATGAGTCTACAGGCCGGTTCGGCGCCCGTCTCGTTCGCTTGAATTACGGACTGCCGTCTGACGAACTTGGGGCACTGTGCCTCCTTACCTTGCATCATGGGAGGCAGAGAAGGCTTGTCCCTGGAAACCTGGCTTTCGGCTTACGTAGGCGGACGTGGCTCCCTGCAAGTGGCTTCGGCACACGAAGGCGGATTTGAGTATCTTCCTTGCGGGCGGATTCATGCGACTTGGAGTATGCGGCCAACGTGGGGTAGTCGCGTGCCAGCGAATCCGCCTAGTGGCTTGAGAGGGGGTGGTCCTGTTCTGTGGGCGAACTCGTTCACTTAATCCGCCGCGGTAATTTTTACCGTCTACAAGACCCCCTTCAAAGTTTTCAGACCAAAACCGACTTACGTGTGGTCTGGAATACTTTGAATAAAGACGTTTCGGACCAGGTGCATTAGGATTTTTAGCAAACCCTCAGCTATCAACGGGTTTGATCTGCCTTTACCGATTACCGTTTGAATCGGGCTAGCCATACTATTCCCCTCAGTATGATAAGTTATCGAGTAGTTTCTCTTAGGCTTAGTGCTAAGATTTCTACTCTGACCCTTAGTCGCCTGGGGCGCGGGTGTAAACGAAATCACTTCGCCAGTTTCTAGATTTTGGGCAAATCGCCCTTTTCTTCAAAGGTGTGTGAGTCGTGCAGGCGAAATCAGGACTTGATGGCGAAATTTTGAAAGACTTGCGGAGTTCATTCAAGTTTTCGCCGTCGGGACCCTTTCCTTAGGCGAAATCAGGCCTAATGTGAGTAGGCCACGTGCTCGCCTGCGGGGCTTCGTGTCTCTCCAGCTAAGGCGGAGTGGCCTTGTCACGATTTGACAACTCGACTCCGCCCAACGCGCCTCGTCTTGATCGTGGCCGTGGTTTTCGAATTCAACCGTTGGATGCAACCGTCGACGAGGGTGATCTGGGCCGTCGAATTCGATCGTGGCCACGTTTTCCCGTTCGAGGGCAGTCGCGGCCACGTGGGCAATCTTCCCCTTTTTTTAAACCCGCTGTTTTCCTCCTTTGGGATTCACCGTGCTTTTGATTCTTGAAAGAAACTTCTAAGACAAGAATTCCCGCCTCATCTTTCAATGGCTCCAAAAACTAGGAAGCGCAAAGTGAGAGGTGCAGGCCCTGGAGGTTACTCCGATCGCCTCTCCGCCGGCATGCCCGCCAGTGCTCCGGAGTCGTGCTCAGGTACGTCGATAAGTTTGTTGGGTGACTTCGTGTAGGTTCCAGGCGTTGGATTTGGGGAGATGAGCGTCGCTCATCGTCTCGGAATCCCGCCGCTTTTTGGCAGTTTCCCCCAATTTTGGGCAAAGTTAGCCCTATTCGCCCTTGGGGGGGGAGGCGACCTTTCTTTTTGATAGGCGATTCCGTCTGTCTCTGTTTGATGGGCGATTTTGCCCCTTTTGGCGGACTTTGTCTTAATCGATTTTCCTTTCTTACAGCGACTTTTTCCGATGAGGCCTTCTCGGAGGGTGTGGCCATTGGCCACGCCGGTGGTACGAACTACATGGCACCCCCGAGATTTCCCTCCTTGGCTCCATTACCCGCTTTCGCCGCCGACAAGCCGGACGGCTTGATAAAGAGGGTCACGGATGGTCATCACCTGACGCTGCGCGAGTTAACGACCGACGCGGTATTGACGGATGATGCCAGGGCAGAGCTACCGAAACCTCAATTCTTGTTCGGCGACGCCACGACCGACCCCTCTGCCTTGTTGCTCAAGGAGAGCATGTGGTTCCACACGGTAGAAGGGACTCACTACTACCTCCCCAGTATGTCGAGGGGGTTCTCGATCGTTGAGCTGCGATCCCTCGCGGTTTCTCGGACGATGAACTGGGAGCTGACCCCCACTCAAGACGGGGTCACCTGTGGCGTTTTCACGGGTTCTACCGCTGGATATGGAGTGGATGGCTCATGTAAGCGAGTGACGGGTCTGCGTCCTGGCTTAATGTCTGCTGAACTGCCCGTGGGGGAGTCGATATCAGCGGCGGAGACCTTTCGCCATCGTTTCTTTCGAGTCGGAGGGAGCTTTCCACCAAAGGATTTCAGAGCTCCGGGGTGGGTCTATTCTGCACCCGGCAGCGACACTTGGTGGTCCAAGATCACCGACCGTGTTCTGGCTGAGAACGCCGATCTTAAGAACACGGAGTTGTACGCGGCCCTCGAAGCCACGCGGCACGGCTTGCGGATCAACGCTTCTCAGTTCCACAGCATTCTGGAGCTGTATTGTGCGGAAAGCGGCACATTCTTCACCCCCAACGGTGAGCTTGGCATCACCCCTCACGAGATGCACGACGTGTCGGGTCTGCCCCTGGGAGACTTTCCTTACGAGGAGTACGTCCCCGATCAAGCTGAGATGGATCAGCTGTTGAGCCATTCGCCCTCGGCGGTCGAGACTTTGTGGGAGCTACTCTGCCACTACCACATCTGCCTCAGCACCTTGGGGGTAGCGGATCATAAGGGGAAGAAGAAGGGGATCAGCCACAAGAACTGGGCTGATTATCTGTTCCCGGGGAACGACATCAAGGGGCAGCCTGCCCTCCCATTAGGCGCTTGTGACCAGTCTGAAGTGGAGGCGAGGATAGCCGAAGAGGGGGGAACCGTGACTCTCGACCGTGATGAAGGCGGATTTAAGTCTGGTACCGTCCTCCACTCTTTCCACCATCAGGCGGAGTCACCAATCTCTGGGAAAGCGCTGCTTGCGGGGTACCTCATGTTATGGTTGAAGAGGTGCGTAATCCCCACTCACTCCTTCGAGGCTCTTCCCGTCGAGGTCGTGTACCCGGCGGTTTGCTTAGCTCACGGGAAGTCTTATTCCCTGGTATCGGCGACGATAGCGTGTATCCATCGGGGGCTCCGCACCCTGACGGCTCAGTTCTGCCACGTGTCGACTGTTGATGAGGGAGAAGGAGAGGTCATCAGGACTCCCAACCCCAGGGTGGGGCTGCCGTATACCTATCTGATGGCGTGGTTCGTATACCACTGTGAGTGCTTGATGAGTGCTCCAGCGGCGCTCCAAGGTGATAAGTTTGTCCCGTTCGTCCAGCGCTTGGAGAAGTGCTCCTGGAAGTGCAAGGACATCCCTGATGCAAGGAAGATGCTCTACCACTTTGGGAATTACAACTTTCGCCGTTCCTTCCCCTATTTCAGCAGGGGCGGATACGGAGAATCTCTCAGGGATGCGCCGACGGCGGACCACTACACAACCCTCCCTCGCGGCGCCTTTCGCTGGTTGGTAAACATCCGGCCAGGGTATCACGTTCTGAGAACGGGCTCGTCGTGCTATCTCGAGCCGTACATCCCCTGCAGGTTCGCCCGCCAGTTTGGGTATGACCAATTGTACGTGGGCAACGTCAATCCCCAACTGCGGTTTGAAGGAGGGCTGGTGGATGGAGCTCGCGGATGGTTCTGGACTCATGCTGGCGGCACCGATGCTCGCTTTGCGTTACCCTCAAAGGACCGCGACTTGCACCATACGTTCTCGTATTGCCAGTGGTATCGGGGCGCCAGCGCCGATCCTACCGACTTCCGGTTCCAGAGTTCGTGCCTGGCGGAGCACAGACGTCACCCAAGAGGAGCTCCTCGACCTTCGAGGCGAAGGGGCCGTGCCACGGCTAGGGAGTTGTTCATGGAGGACCCTGCAGGAGATTCTGAGGGTGAGGGTGTGGGTCCAGACGAACCCAAAGCGCCCGAAACACGAGCTCCTCCTCCCAGTCTTCCTTTAGATTCCCAGGGCGAGCGGAGGGAGCCCATTGAGTTGACCCGGGTGAGCAAGCGCCTGGAGGAAGCCCGTAGTGCGATTGCTGGGCGTATGGGAGCGCCCCTGTTATCTCCGAGCAGTTCGTTGCTCTCAAAACGGCAGCGAGAAGCGGCGGAGAGCTCTAGAGTGGAAGTGGCCAAGAGGGCCCGTGGCGAGGAGACTATAGTGACCACCAGAGCGGCGGCTGGTCGGGCTGGTACTGTCTCCGGGGCGGAAGTGGCTCAACCAGCCCCTTCTGCCGCACCGCAGGCGGATCCGGAGATTTCGAAGGGTATGCCTCCTTCATCCGGAGTGGAGTCACAGGCGGGGGTCTTGACGACTCCTGCATCCGCACCAAGAGGTAATCTTTCGGCGCAATGCTCCTGGGTAAGAAGTTGGATTCGCATCCTCTGACCGTTCACATTGAATTCATGTAGGTGCAGCCGAGGAAGCAATCCCCATCCCTTCTGACGAAGAGGAGGGGAGCGTAGATGAAAGAGAACCAGGGGGTTCGGGTAAGCATGAGTTTCAATGTTGTTGACTCTTCTAGGCCAAGGGGGTACTGATTGTCATCATCATTTTTTTTTGTATTCGCAGTTGGCCCCTCTCATGGAGTAACTGGCAAGGAGGACCCTCCCTCTTGGGGGAGTCATTCGGGCGAATCCGAGACGGATGACAACGCCTCAATTCACGAGGCGCTATCAAGCGAAGAGGAAGTATCGACTCCTGCGGGTCAACAAGGGGGAACCTCCACCTTCGAGGGGACATCGGTCGGGGGTGAACACTCAGTGCGAGAGTCTCCCGCTCAAGGGGGAACTCCCGTTGGACTAATGGTCAGCTCCTCACCTGTGGTGACTTGCGACTCTGCCACTGCCACTCTGGCGGCGCCAGCGATTGTTCCGGCTCCGGCAGCGTCAGTCGCCACTTCTGCGATCGTGACCACCGGTGCTCCGATCGTGGCTTTGTCCTCTGTTGAAGAGGCCGCTCTCTCTCCTATGGAATGCTGGCGAAAGAGGCAGGTAGAGCGAGCTGTGGCCAATTTCGAGGACACTCTGGCTCACTGCACTCGCCAGGTCTTGGAGGGGAATTGTCCCTTCGAGGAGTTCAAGGAAGTCCTTGGGGACGACGCGTCCTTCTTGCGTAAGAGGCTTGGCACTGCTGCAGCGAGGCCCTATTTTCAGCGTTTGAACGAAGTGGAGGTGGCGGTTCAGCAGCTGCTCACTCTTCGTGCGGAGAGTTCCAATCTCTTAGATCTCGCCTCTCACGAAGTTCGAGTAACCCTGGCAGATCGGGATCGCCGCCTGGATGAGAATCTGACGCTGGAGTTAAAGTTGTCAACGGAGCTGGAGCAGGCCAAAGCCGAGGATGCACGGGTGGCTCGCGAGCAAGAGACGGTTGATAGCCGGTTCTCCCGAATTTCCTTTGAAGTGGAGAGGCTGAAACGGGTCATAGCTGACGCGCAGGCTTCTCTGGCGGTTCAAGGGAAGGCCCTCGATCAGGTGGCAAAGGAGTTGGAGGACGTTGAGTCCCGCCGGCAATTGACCACTGACTCTGTTGGGGAGAAGGATCGAGCTCTCAAGGATGTCAAGGACGTCATTCACAACTTGGTCTCATGCACAGAGGAAGAGATCCGTGGAGAGATCTTAAGGAGGCTTGAGCTCAGCCATGCCGAAAAGATTCGTAAGGCGGAACTGCGAGTGAAATCTTTGTAATTCGCCTTTAATTTTTTCGTTGTAATAGGACTCCTTTTTCATGAATGAAATTATCCTTTTGCTTCTGGCGATTACGACTTGTGTGCATACTATATTTAGTATAATTATTTTAATGCACTAGTTGATGTCAAGTCGAGGGAAATTTCCCTTGGCGGATTTCAGTCACGGGCTTGTTTTGCCAGTAGGCGAATTTTACCTGTGAGCGAATTCGCGGTTGTCACATCAACGACGATTTTAATTTGCAGGGGGAGAGCTCCGCTTTAAACGGGTCGTGTGTCTGCCCACGTGCATGTCAGTTACGGAGGCGTGGGTGCGCCGTCTTGCTTTAATTACAGCAGTGCGATGGGTCTCTTCGTCCTCCACGCCCGATCTGGGCCGTTGATTAGAGATCATGCTCCGAAACTGCTGAATTTCAATCATTCATATAGGATGCGGGATATTCGGCTTCTCCCTCAACCGTTCGGGACTGAAGGGTCCAATCGAACTGCATATAACCATCTAGGATCGGGGTATTTTAGTACCTTTTTCCTTCGTCAAGAAAAGCCAAGGCTTTCTCCTCGTTCCTCTCAGAAGAGATCCTGATCACCTTGTGTCTCCCAGATGGCACCGAAGACGAAGAGGGTTACTTCCAAGAGGAGGAAGGAGGCGTCTCCCTCGGGTGCGGTCAGGACGGCCGCTGCCGAAGGTATGTTCCCAGTTCGAACCCCGTTTAGACATGGATAGGTATCTCTTGCTTAGATCCCCCCTCCATGCCTTCACTGTACTTCTCAGCCCACGATGATGCACCGCTTCCTGAGGAGCATGAGGCGGGACCTATCTTGATATCCGATGATGAGCCCGAGAGCCCGGAGGCTCCTCCTGCCCAAGGTTCCGCTCCGCAACCAGGAATGGAACCTTGTCTCGAGGTTCCCCCAATTGCGGCGCTCGCCCCTGGTCAACAACCTACTCCCCCTGGCTCCTTGTCTTGGCAGGCCCGCGTCGAGGAGTTCGAGAACACCGTGAGACAGGTAATTTCTCTTGTCGATCTCGGCTTGGGTAGTTTTGCCAGTTTCAAGCAATCTCTCCTGGACTGTGCGGTAGACATTTGACGATCGGGCGAAAATCGGCTTTTCACCCGTTGTATGCGAGAACTTCGTCTTCTGGAGTCGCATATGACAGGGCTAGAGGCATTGCTGCGGGAGGGCCCGGACGTGGAGTCTTGTTTGGTCCACCTCCGACGTTTGGAAGCTCAGGAACAGGAGGCCCGTTCCAAAGAAATTGCTGATTCGGAGTCTATCGTTGATTTCTGGGTGAGTCAACAACAACAGTTAGGGGACCAAGTCGTTGACCTCAATCGCACCATGGCTCGTCTGAGAGCCGAATTGAGGCAAGCGGAGACGAATTGGAAGGGGCTTCAATCCGATGTCGTCAAGGCTGGCAAGAAGGCTGAGGAAGAAGCCTAACGTCTTCGGGCTTTGCGTGAAAAGGACGCTGCTGCCAGGTCGAGCTTTGAGGAACGAATCAGGAAAACAGCCGAAGACAAGGCTCGGGAGGACCACGCGAGGAAGGTGGACCTGGTCAAGGAGGAGATCTCTACTTTTAGCGTGTTTGATTGAAATTTCTGCTATGTATTCCTGCTTAAGATACTCTGTTTATTTGTCTTGCTTTTCGTTTAGATGTATTATCTTAAACATTGGGTGCATGTTTTGCCTTTTTGAACGTAATACTGTGCCTTTCGCGATTTGTAAAGAACATAACTTTGTTCAAATGTACTGTCTAGAAGCATTTGATGCAGTTTGCGTTCTTCCCCATCGTGTTCCTTTTGGATATAAACCCTTTAATATTTCTTTGGTATGGCCATCAGCGATTTCAGGTGGTGGTGAAAGCTCAACTCAGATACGGGCCGGCAAATTCGCCGAGAGAGTCGTATTAAACCGTCGGTGAGTTCGCTGTGAGGATTAACTTCAACTGCTGGCGAATTCGAACCGCAGGCGAATTCCCAGCGGTGGCGGATTAGAATGCAAGCGAATCTCTCGAAAGGGCGAATTTTTTTTTTCTTTTTTTTTGTTTTTTTTTTGGTGAAATCTCGTGCCACGCGTCTTTCAGTGGGCCCAAGTGCTTGCCAGCCAAGGGATTAAAGACGTGTTAATGCCCATTAATGGCGAAGCGACAGAGTGCCTCGCTTCTTGGGCTTCATCCGATCGGTCGGTTCGGGTCACGAGAAGTAGGGCTTTAAATGGTGTTGAACCCGAAGCGCCTCGAGGCGTCTGAACCGCTTGATCATTTGAGGGGACAGATCATGACCGTTGGATTTTCAGATATATCCCCGTACTCGCCATCCCTTCAGCCACGCTCTTTCCTTTTCGAGAAAAGAAAACAAGCGAGGAGAAAGAATACCGCCGCGATTTGCTCCTCTCATGGCCTCTTCTTCCGATCACAGTGATGCCGAAGGTGTCGGTTCCTCCGCCACCGTCGTCAATGTTGACGTTCCTACTGTTGCCCTTGCGAGCCCGGTACAGGGATTTCCCATCCCGGACCCCGTGGCTCATCCCGCTTTCGTGCCACTCCATCGGTTGGTGGAGTTGGTGCACGGGACCGCCCTCTCGATCAGCGTGGGTGACGGGCGGTACTACGACACGCTCCCCCTCGTGGGAGCGGGTTTGGAGGCGATCCGCAGTGCGGGTGATGCCTCGCTCACACGGTGATGTGAGCGAGAACTCGAGCGCGTGGAGGGGTGGATGCACCGCCTCGAGGAATTGGCTTACGAAGACATCTCCGACGTGCCACCGCCTCCCCCATTGCACCTCCTGCTTGAGCGCAACGAGCGGGTGAAGCGTATCCAGGCGAAGGAGGCTGAGCTCAGACGCCTGAGAAAGCGGCACCAAGCGGTGACAGACCGGATGGACGCTTACTTGGACCGGGCTTTCCACGAGGACGCCGGCACTCTTCGTGGCGAAGCGAAGCTGCAGGAGCGTTCGCGTGAGTTGGGGAGGCTTGGCGAGGCTACCAGGGAGGTTGAGAGGGCGCTGGAGCTCCTTCGCAAGGAGGAAGAGGACAGCCAGGCGGCCCTGGCCAGGCGACAGCAGGAGCGGAAGGAGAAGGCGAGGACCCGTCGTGCGGCGGAGCGGGCTGCGCTCAAAGCCAAGATCGGCTCCTTCAGCCTTCTGAAATTCCTGTAATGCTTGCGCCGTTTAGGTCTTCCCCTCTTTTTTTTTTGTTTTGTCAACTCAGTTGGTGCTCCAAGCACCATAACTTGAAAAAAAAAACTTATGCTTGTAAACTTTGGCCCGTAATGGCCTTGAGCTTTTGCTTATTTTTGTTTCGCATGCATAGTTTCCTTTTCTTTTTGTTTGTGTTGTTCTGGTATTTGAGTTGAACTCGGTGAGCTTCTGACCATTCTTTTCTGAACTTAGTCATTTCGGACTTTTGTTCTGCTCTCGGTTGCTCACAGCGTGGGATCGGGTTGACTCCGATTTCCGCGTTGTAGCTCCTGCGGGATCGAGAGAGTAACGCTCGGCTTGCAGTAGAGAACAGTCGTTCGCTGCTGCGGTCGAGTGAAGGACTCCACTTCGACTTGCCACTCGGCAAGCTGTCGCTTGAGGAATTGGCAGAGCTGTCATCTGCCGAACTGCTCTTGACAGTCGTCGTCGTCTGAACAGGCGGCGACAGATGATAATCGAATCGTCAGAGATGTAGGAATGTGACGCTCGATTGTTGTAGGGACCCTCGCGCGGTAGGTCGCCACCCATCAGTTACCCTAAGGGAATGTTAGGATAGCTGGAATAGGCCAAATAGTTCAGGGACGTAGGAGTGTGACTATTTGACAGAAGTAATAACACGTCGCGTGGTAGGCTATTACTTAGGCTATGTTATTCGCTGGAATAACGGCGCCAACCATCCGAGGTGATCATTAACCTGATGAGGGTTTTGCCACGATGGGAGTGACTGTGGGGGAACTTACCACTCTTATGGAGGGGATTGGTAAGTAGATTGTGTCAGAGGTTTATTGTTAACGTGACAGGGAATGTCGTGATTGGAACGACTTTGAGGACCCACCATCCTTTGGAAGAGGATTGGAGAGTTGATCTTGTCAGAGGTTTAATGTTAACATGACAGAGAATGTCGTGGTTGGAACGACTTTGGGGACCCACCATCCTTTGGGAGAGGATTGGCGAGTTGATTCGATTCGTCGTGGTATGAACGACTTTGGTGGATCCGCCCTCTTATTGGTGAGGATAGGCGAATTGGATTGGTTTTGTCGTGATATGAACGACTTTAGTGGATCCGTCATTTCATTGGAGAAAATAGGCGAATTGGATTGGTTTTGTCGTGATATGAACGACTTTAGTGGATCCGCTATCCCATTGGTGAGGATAGGCGAATTGAATTCCGCCAGAGGCTTTCGCCATAGCGGGTAGAGTGGGGACAGTTTAGCCTCATATACCAGTTGGAGGGTTTGAGAACCAGTTTATACTCATGTACTTGTGGGAGTTTGTGAAGAAGAACTAAGGGTAGTACTTCTTCAAGTATCTGCCGTTGATAGGCATCATGATCTTGTCGCCGTTTGGCTTGACGAGACGGTAGGCGCCATTTGAATAGACTGTTTCTATTACGAATGGTCCTTCCCATTTGGATTGGAATTTACCTTTTTTCTTGGAGGTGAGAATCATCGGTCGGCGAACAGCTAACACCAGCTCTCCTTCCTTGAAGGCTCGGCGCCTGACTTTTTTGTCGAAAGCCTTAGCCATCCGCGCTTGATAGAACTCAATGTGCTGTTGAGCTTCTAACCGTTTGTCGTCCAACGCCTCGAGCTCGGCGAGTTATTGTCGGTGGTTGTCTTCCACCGTCATCCCTGTTGCCAAGGCGACGTGGAGAGATGGAATTTGGATTTCTAATGGCAGTATGGCCTCACAGCCGTATACCAACGAATAGGGTGTGTGGCCAGTCGGTGTGCGAACCGTTGTGCGATATGCCCACAAGCTCTCGCCAAGTTTCTCGTCCCAGTCACGTTTGCTGGTTGAGGTCAACTTGGTTAAAATCTTGATGATCGTTTTGTCGAAGGCCTCGGCCAAGCCGTTTGCAGATGGGTTATAGGCCGTGGAAGAGAGGTTCTGCATTCGGAACTTGTCGCAGAATCTGGTGAATGCATGACTGACGAACTGGGTACCATTGTCATGAATGATACGTCGTGGCACGCCATACCGATAAATGACGTGGTGTTTGATGAACTTAATCACGTCGTTGGTCTTGACTTCTCTCAAGGGGACCGCTTCGGCCCATTTAGAGAAGTAGTCAGTGACTGCAAGAATGAAGCGATGACCTCTCGCCGATGGCGGGGATATTGGTCCGACTATGTCCATCCCCCATGCCTCGAAAGGCCACGAAGCCTTGGTTGGGTGTAGGTCTGCAGGCGGCTGATGCATGTAGTTGGCGTGAATCTGGCACTCGTGGCAGCGCTTTGCGTAGGCGACGGCGTCTTGAACCATCCCAGGCCAGAAGTAGCCTGTCCTTCGTAGGCGATCCCAGAGTTTGGGTCCGGGCTGGTGAGCTCCGCCGATGCCGTCGTGGGCCTCGCGTAGAGCCTCCTGTGCTTCTGCTTTCGAGAGACATCGAAGCAACAAACCGTCGTATGACCTTCGATACAACGTCTTGGTGGTCGAGTCGTAGTAGAATCTCGTAGCACGTCTCCGGACTGACTCTCGTTCCTTTGCATCCTCGGGCAATACGCCGTAAAGAACGTAATCGATGATCGGGAGGCGCCAGTCCTCAGCACTGGGCTGGTCGGAGACTTGATGGGTGGCGTTTGCTTCTGGAGCGTCCTTCAGTCGAAAGAGCTTCCTGCTCGCCACTGTAACCGATTGGATCGTTCCGAATGGTTGAGCCAAGTTGGCCGCCAAAGAAGCCAAGGCGTCCGCATGTGTGTTCTTGGAACGTAGCACATGCTCAATGTGGAAACTCTCAAATGATTCCACTAGCCGGGCGGCCGCCTTGTGGAGTGGGATCAGGTCTTCGTTTCTAACCTCATATTCGCCGGTCATCTGTTTGACGATGAGCTGGGAATCGCCGTAAGCTTCGAGATGTTTTATCTCAAGTTCTTTGGCCAGCTCAAGACCGATGAGTAATGCGTTGTACTCGGCCACATTGTTGGTACATGGCTCTGTTAAGGAGAAAGCTCGTGGTAGCACGTGGTCGTGCGGGGAAGTGAGGACCACCCCCACTCCTGCGACAATAGAGCCATCCGGGGCTGCGCGCGACGCGCCGTCGAAGAACATCTGCCACACATCCGGTAACGAGGTTACGTTGACTTCGAGTGGTTCGTTCGGCAAGTCTTCAAACAAGTCGGTCTTTGTTCCCAGCGGGTGACTGGCCATGAGGTCGCATATGGCCTGCCCTTTGACTGACTTCTGTGGCATGAAGTGAATGTCGTACTGGGAGAGCAGAAGCGCCCACCTAGCTAAACGCCAATTTAATGCCGCAGGTTGCGTCATAAAGACTCGAATGGGATTCATTCGTGAGATGACGTGGATTGTCTGGCCAACCAGGTAGTGTCGCATTTTTTGGATGGCGAACACCAAGGCCAAACATTCTTTTTCGACCATTGGGTACCGTTGTTCGGCGCCTTGCAGGGTCCTACTGAGGTAGTAGATGCCTTGCTCGTGGCCGGCGTCATCGTTTTGTGCCAAGAGAGCACCGAGAGAGTGCTCCATGGCCCGAATGTAGATGAGAAACGGTTTCCCTGAAATCGGCGCAGCGAGGACCGGCGGATTTGAAAGGTAAGCCTTGATGTCCTCAAAGGCCTGCTGGCAAGGCTCGTCCCACACGAAGGAGGTGCCTTTCTTCATAAGCTTAGAGAACGGTTGACACTTGCCCGAAAGGTTTGAGATGAATCTTCGGATATAGGCCAATCGTCCCTGGAGACCTCTTAATTCTTTAAGGTTCCGAGGTGGTCGAAGTTCCTGGATGGCTCGCACCTTGTCTGGATCAATTTGGATCCCTTTCGTCGTGACTACGAAGCCGAGGAATTTCCCGCTAGCCATCCCTAGGAATGACTTAGTGGGATTCATCTTGAGTTGATGAGTCCTCATGAGTTCGAACATCGCCCTCAAGTCTTGGAGGTGGTCGCCTTTGTGGCGACTCTTCACGACCAGATCGTCTACGTAACATTCCACCGTCTTTCTTAGGTGCTCTCGAAAGATCATACTCATGGCACGTTGATAGGTCGCACCGGCGTTCTTGAGTCCGAATGGCATGACGGTGTAGCAGTACACCCCCATAGGGGTTCTGAACGAGGTGTGTTTTTTGTCCTCGGGGTGCATTTTGATTTGATTGTACCCCGAGAAGCCATCCATGAAGGACATCCTCTCGAACCCGCACGTGTTGTCGATGATGACATCCGTGATGGGCAAGGGAAATTCGTCTTTAGGGCACGCCGCGTTGAGGTCTCTGAAATCGATGCAGACGCGGATCTTACCGTTTTTCTTCAGCACTGGAACAATGTTAGCCACCCAGTCGGGGTGTTGTTCCTCTCTGACGAAGCCGGATTCGATGAGCTTCTTTACTTCAGCCTCGATCGCCTCCATGATCTGGGGGCGAAACCGCCTTTGCTGCTGCTTGACTGGCTTGGCGTTTGGGCTGATGTTGAGGCGATGTGTGGCGACCCGCGGATCCAAACCAGGCATATCCTCGTAATTCCATGCGAAGACGTCGATGTATTCTTGTATGAGGGCGATGAGATCCTCCTTTTCTTGAGGAGGCAGGCTACCACTGATGAATATGGGCTTGGGACTTTCGTCGGTGCCCATGTTCACTTGGAGGATTTCGTCCTCAGTGGGCGGTTCTCGCTGTTCGAAGCGACTACTCCACTGGGCGTTAACATGGCGATCCCATGTCTCGTCATAGAGCGGGAGTTGTTCATCTGTCGCCATCTCGGCAGGGTCCATTGTAGCCATGTTGATCGTGAGGCCATCGAATAGGTCCCTCACGCTGACATCTGAGTCCCACGCCGAGGTTTCCGACGACTGATCTCCTGAACATGCTGTTTCCGGTAAAAGTTGCTGTTTTCATTGATGTTCTCTTTTTTTGAGATCTGTTACAACTTTGAGCGTTACAACAGAGTTTAAATGAAAACAAAAGATTACAACTTAAACGAAAATAAACA
>BQKN01064714.1:0-10821 GCA_022839385.1 Asparagus kiusianus
TGATCGGGGACCTGCGACTTCGCTTCGTATTTATTTCCAGACGCTTAGCGTATTGGATTGAGAAGAAAAGAAAAAAAGAATGATAGCGTATATTTCTTCTCAATCTAATATGTCGCGGGCTTGCTCACGTTCCGATTCCCCTGTATTTTGAGAAGCGGGGCGTGACAAAATTGAATGGTACAAACTATTTACTCTGGGCTCAGGCTTTCCGCATCTTCATTGGCGCTCACAGCAAACTTCCACATCTTCTGGCCTCTCCTCCACCCACCACAGATCCCACCTACAGTTCCTGGCTCTCGTCTGATTATTGTGTTATGACGTGGCTCCTCAACAGCATGGAACCACAGATTAGTAGCAGTGTTATGTTCTTAACCACTGCGAAGGAGATGTGGGATAGCCTGAAGATTATATACGGAAATGAGAAGAATGCTTCACGTGTATTTGAGATTTATGAGCGACTGTTTAGTTCAAACAAGGAAATAGGTCAGTTCCGGAGTTCTTTGGTGAGTTAAAGGGACTGATAGATGAACTGGAGATGCATCAGCCTGTAGTAGCTGATGCGGCGATGCTGTTGGGATATCGCCGTGACTTGGCACTGTCCAAGTTTCTTTCTGGATTGCACCCTAACTTACAGTCCCAGGTGAGAGGACAGATATTGGGTGGAGATACCATCCCCTCACTGACTGCTACATTCTCCAGAGTCATGCAGGTCTCTACTGGTGTTTTTTCTGATACTTCTGCACCGTCTCCATCTTCAGTGGATCAGTCTGCCATGTTCTCTAGTAGAGGCAGAGGCCATGGTCGTGGTCGTGGTCATGATTCTTTGGGAGGACGTGGCTCTTTTAGTAGGAGACAGGATGATTCTGATAGGGGTTCACGTCAGTGTGGTCACTGTGGGAGGACCAATCATATTTCTGAGAAGTGCTGGGAGAAGTTTGGTCGTCCTCAATGGGTCTAAGTAACCGATGCCGAGTCGACTCGCTCACCTATTTCTACTACTATTTCTAGTAATCCAGCTACTACTGTTCCTATTGTTCAGATTTCTCAGGCAGATTATGAGAGGTTACGCCAGCTAGAGCTCTCTCAGAACAGTCATTCGGCTACTCATGCATCCTCTTCAGGTATGGATGCTTATATAGCTTCTCCTCATGAACCATGGCTACTAGATTATGGAGCCTCATCCCATATGACAAGTATAAAGGATCGTTTTGTCTCTTTACATCTTTCTGATAAGTTTTCCTCTATTCGCATCGTTGATGGTACACTTTCTCCAGTTCTTGGTGCTGGAGTAGTTCATACTACTTCCTCTTTGAAACTCACTGATGTATTATATGCTCCTAAATTTCCTGTTAGCTTATTATCCATTAGCAAGTTTACAAAGCACAATAACTGTAAAGTCACCTTCTTTCCTTCTTATTGTGTTTTTCAGGACCTAGCAACTGGGATGACGATTGGTTCGGGGCATGAGAGAGGAGGTATGTACTATTTGAACGATAGTGTGACGGGTGCTGGTCTTGTTGCAGCACAGCCTGATTCTACCTTACTGTGGCACTGGCGTCTGGGTCATCCTTCACTACAGAAACTTAGATCGGTAGTTACTATTCAGTCTTCCCTTTCTTCTTTAGGTTGTGAGTCATGTGAACTGGGTAAGCACCATCGTGCTTCTTTTCAGAGTCGTGTCTATAAACGCAGTAGTTTTGCGTTTGAGTTAGTTCATTCTGATGTCTGGGGTCCTTGTCGTGTTCCCTCTGTGAAGGGTTTTTAATATTTTATTATTTTTGTTGATGATTTCTCTCGCATGACTTGGCTATATTTGTTGAAAGAGAGGTCTGAAGTCTCGCATGTTATTGAACTTTTTAATAATGAAATAAAAACCCAATTCTCTACTTCTGTTCATATTCTTCGTACTGATAATGCTTTGGAATATATGAAAAATGACGTTTCAAAATTTTGTGCTCTTAATGGTATTATTCATCAAACTTCATGCTCTCATACTTCACAACAAAATGGAGTTGCTGAGAGGAAGCATAGATATATTCTCGATGTTGCTAGAACATTGATGATACATATGAATATTCCAAAGTACTTGTGGTCGGATGTTGTCCTTACTGCCTGTTATTTGATTAATCGCATGCCTTCCTCTGTTCTTGATGGTTTGATACCATTCCACTGTCTTTATCCTGCTAAAAAATGTTTTTCTGTGATTCCTTGAGTTTTTGGTTGTACGTGTTTTGTTCAGGATTTGACTGCTGGTTTGGATAAATTATCTCCTAGGTCTATTAAGTGTGTGTTTGTTGGATACTCACGTACTCAAAAAGGGTATAGGTGCTATCATCCGACCACCAGGAGATATTTTGTTTCTGCTGATGTTACCTTTTTTGAGTTTGTCCCATATTTTTCCTCTGGTTCCACTACCTCTGTCAGTCCACAGGTGCCACTACCTTCTACGGCTCCCACTACTATTCTGGTATCTACTCCTGTGGCTACTGCACCAAAGCCTCTACTGACATACTCTCGCTGTCCTAAAGCACATACACCTGTCTCTGCTCCTGTTGACTCTTCTTCTCCAGCTGTAGGTCCATCTCATGTCGAGCCTCATATCTCTTCTGACTTAGATGTTCCTATTGCTCTTTGTAAAGGTAAACGGTCTTGCCCAAAATATCCTATCTCTCTTTTTGTCTCTTATGACCGTCTCACCTCATCATTTCGTCAGTTTGCTTTGTCATTGTCCACTATATCTTTACCCAGGTCACATGAGGAAGCTTTGTTAGTACCCGTCTGGAAACAGGCTATGGATGAGGAGATGAATGCACTGCTTTCTAGAGGGATTTAGGATTTGGTCTCTCTACCTGCTGGAGTGACTGTGGTTGGCTGCAGATGGGTGTATACCTTAAAATATTGTCATGATGGGTCTGTTGATAGATATAAAGCTTGCCTGGTTGCTAAAGGATATACCCAGACATATGGTATTGACTATTTTAAAACCTTTTCTCCCGTTGCTCGTCTCAACTCCATCAAAATTCTTTTCTCTCTGGCTGTTAATATGGATTAGGCGATGCACCAACTAGATGTGAAGAATGCTTTCCTTTATGGTGATTTGGACGAGGTGGTTTATATGGAGCAACCTCCTGGGTATGTTGCTCAGGGGGAGAATCTTATCTGCAGGCTGAGAAAGGCCATCTATGGTTTAAAGCAGAGTCCTCGAGCTTGGTTTGATAAGTTCAGCAAGGTTATTTCTAATGTTGGTTTTCAACGTAGTCAGTCTGATCACTCTGTCTTTCTTTGACGCACAACAACTGGTTTGGTTATTTTAACCGTATATGTTGATGATATTCTGTTGACTGGGAGTGACTCTGTTGCCTTAGCTGAGACTAAGGAGTATCTAAACCGTCATTTTGTCACTAAGGACATGGGAAAGCCAAAGTATTTTCTTGGGATTGAAGTTGCATATAAAAAAACATGACCTGTTGTTGTCCCAAAGGAAGTATGTGCTAGATTTACTAGAAGAAGCAGGTCTCTTGGAATGCAAACCTACAAGCACTCCAATGGAGGTAATTAAATATTAATTTGTGGCATGATGATACCTCTCTACTAGATGATGCTGCACGATATAGGAGACTAATTGGGAAGCTAATATATTTGACAGTTGCCAGACCTGATATTACTTTTGCAGTAGGTGTACTGAGCATGTTTATGCACAAACCTAGAGACGTTCATTGGACAGCAGCTCTGAAGATTTTGGCATATATCAAAAGTTGTCCTGGCAAGGGATTGTTATATAAGAAGCATGTGCATACTCACATTTCGGCTTTCTCTGATGCTGGCTACGCAGGAGACATGGGAGACCAAAAGTCAACCTCAGGATTTTGTACTTTTGTTGGAGGTAATCTTGTGACTTGGAGAAGTAAAAAACAAGATGTAGTATCACGATCTAGTGCAGAGGCCGAATATAGAGCAATGGCTCATACTGCTTGTGAGATGGTGTGGCTAAGAAAGTTTATGACCGAGCTTGGTTTTGTTCAGTCTGGACCCATGCCAATGCATTGTGACAATCAGTCTGCCATTTATATTACACAGAATCCTATGTTTCATGAGAGGACAAAACATATTGAAGTTGACTGCAATTTTGTCAGAGATGCTTGGGAGAAGAAGATAGTATCTCTCACATTCACTCCGTCCTCACAACAACTTGCTGATATTCTTACCAAGGCTACTTCTTCAAAGGTGTTTTCTACTATATGTGACAAGCTGGGCATGGTGGATATTTATGCTCCAGCTTGAGAGGGAGTGTTAGATTAAGTCTATTAGGTATTGGGTTAATGGGCTGTGACCCGTTAACCATACCCCTATTTGTATGACTATATATATCTCTTTCTAGTATCTAAATAAATTAATTAATTAAGTTAGGATTTTTGCTCTCTTAATTATCTCTTTCTACGTACATTCGTGTTCCTCTAATGTTCGAGTAAGCTGCGAGTATCTTGTTTCTTATATTTATGATGACACGACGACTAAACTAGTATAGCAGTTGAAGGAATGAAAACCGACAACAAGATTTGTGTGCATTCATGTGTATTCTCCTATTTTCTTATCTTTTACGTAGAACTTTCTCATGGGCACTCATGAAATTACTCGTGTTATTGTCCTCTCTGACGAAATCAGTGATATGAAATCTTCTTTTTCTTTCTCATGGGTTACTAAATATAATAAGTTGCAGTACTAGTATTATACATACGTATGTACGTGTGTGTATAAATATGAGGGGAGAGAGAGAGAGAGAGAGAGAGGGGGAGGAGAATAAACAGTGCAAGATGCCCCATTTTAAGAACTCATTATATAAAGGATATATATGTACGGGCTAAGGGGTGTGCACCTAAAGTGCCTGAAGTGTTTGTAGCTTTAAGGAAAAAAAATAGATAACTAAGAAGGTGATGAGAGGACCATAGCCCTCAATCCCACAAAACTCAATTAAGCTATAATTTGCTAGCTAGATTAAGAAAGTGTTGTCTCTGGTAAGCAGCCTTGATATCTCATCATCTGAGTTACTAGCTAGATTAAGTAAAGGAATGTTCTTTAAGAAATTTTCCTAAAAAATCCTTGAGAAGCAACGGAACAATTCTTAATTTGACATACCCTTTACCTGCCTTCCAAGATGTCCAATTGTGAAAATAACCTCTTAAGAATAAAATATCCTTCCGGAAAGTAGAGCAAATGATTGCAAAATATTGTTTGAAATAGAATAGATAGAGAACAATACCCTACACTCCAAGGAATGTTCTTTAAGAGTTTTTCCATGCCATTTGGTTAGGAGTGAAATGTTGAAAGTTTCAATATCAATAACATGATTACTGCAAATAGAAGAGAAAAAAATGTTACCTAAGAAAGAATCATTCCGTAAAGTTTTAGCGTGATTAATTCTTAAACCATAAACATCCTCAAAGAAGTGAAAAAGGTTTTAAAAACATCAATATTGTGATTTATTCAGCCTCAGAAAAAAAAAACTCCAATATCATCAGCAAACCGTAAGGATCTAATGGAGTTAAGTTTAACCTTTATGTGAAGGTAAAAAAAGCACCAAAGATAATACGATTGAGAACATCGACAACAAGAACATAGAGCATAGGAGACAAGAGACTTTAGAAACTTTTGGAGCAAAAATAATTGATACAGTTTTGTTCACGAAGCTAAAATGTTTGGAGGAAATAATATGCTAGATCCAAGAACATCATTTTTGACTAAAACCTCTAGCCATTAGCAAATCAATAATGATTGACCAATTGTTACAATCAAAAGCCTTCATGAAATTAACTTTGATGAGAGAGACTTCTTTTTTTTTTTAGTGGAACAATGATGGATCATTTCATGTGCAACCAAAATAGAATCTAGAGTTGATCCCCCCTTACGAAGGGCAGATGAGAGGCCTTGCGCTAAGGTGGACAACAAAGGAGCAAGCCTATTCGAGAGAATTTTAGTAGACATTTTTTAAGAGGCCATTGAAGAGACTAATAGGCCTAAAATCCATGGCTTGACATGCAACAATCCACCTTAAGAGCAAACATAATAGTAGATCGTAGTTCAATCTATGCAGAAATGAAGCGCTTTTATAAAGAGATCCAAACCGAAAGAAAAAAAAAAAAAAGAAAATTGACTCGTGTGTGGCCAAAAAAAAAAAAAAATCCACGCCACTACTAACAGGAAGTTATTTTGGGTCCTTGAAGAATCAATTTAGAACTCATCGAAATTGATTAAGTCGGGAAAATGGTTAATTATGAAAAGAGAAAGGCTCGCTTCTTTTATTGGTGTCATGTGTTTTTCTAGGTGAAGGCAGTAACTTGTTGATCGTATCAGAACATTTATATGGTGACTTGATACGAGCAGAGTTATTGCTTGTTGAAGAGCTCTCAAAGTTTAAAATATATCGATCACGGAGCGGTTTTAGCAGAAATGAAGCCCCAGGCCAGAGTGAAGGTTGATGATGTTGAGCAAAGTTAGATGTGTGAGGAGCCTGAAGGGGAGTAAAATTAGAGAAAATTAGATGATCAATACTGGTTATTATTTGTATTGTCATACGTGATATGTATATATTGTTGTAACTATAAACGTATACAACCCTCAATTTACAGAATTTTCATGTTTATCTAATGCTTGAGTAAGTTGCGAGCGCTTTCTTTTTCCTTTTTTTTTTTACTTTTTTTCCCTCTCTGTGTGATATGGAAAATCTTGTTTCTTATATTTATTATGATGCAACAACTAAACTAATATTAGTTCAACGAATAGAAATAGGGAGAAAAAAGTTGTGTGTATTCTCTTATTCTCCTATTTTCTATTTCTACGTTGGAATTTCTGGCTGCTCATAAAACTACTTGTATTGTTCTCTTTGATGACATTGATAACATCTTCTTTTTCTTTTTTGCTCTGTGGTGATATTTTATTTTGTTTGTAATAGGTATTAAAATTACTGGTATTGCTCTCTTTCATGAAATTGATAATATCTTCTTCTTCTTCTTCTTCTTCTTCTTTTTTGCTATGTGGAGATAAAAATCAATAATCTCCACCTTGGATTTGATTCCTAGATATCACATTGAAGATATATCATTGTCGTCTTAAAACTGCCTCTCCCTCTAATATTTCTATTGCGTTTCACTTTAACCGAAGTGCTCGTACTCCTAACCGAAACACATGCACCCAAAACAGGATGCTCGTGACCCTTGTTGTCACCTACCTCGCCATGGCGCTTTCACCTCTCTTATGCATACCCCAAGAGTTCTTCACCACTATACCATCAGAAGCAAATAGAACATGCTTCTCCTCCAACTTGAACCTCACAATTGCCCAAGAACAACCCCCCACCACCCCCCCCCCCCCCCCCCACGCCCCCCCACAAAAAAAAAAAACACAGCTCCACAAGCATTGCTCGTCTCAAATAAATCGATGCGTCTTTCCTACTCCACCATACGAGTCAAATGCCTTCATCCCTTCTATTGATTGGCCTGCATTGGATATAACCGCTCATTGCCCTACATCTCCCTACAAGTCCAATGCCACTGTCTCAATTGCCATGTGTCACTTTCTCATACCCACTTCCAAGCTCCACCTAATCTGGCAACATCTCCTCGAGGTTACACATATCAACCAACTCGTGCTCCTACGATGACCCCCATAATTACATGATGACAACTGGCCCCTCTAAAGAGAATTGTATAGTCCAGCACAACACGATGCCCTCTGATATGATTCAATGATTCATACTCCCTGATAATGGTGGATGTGGAGCTGTCGATGATGTCTATCTTACGTTTAAATTAACATGTCTAAACCCTCATTACTTTTTATGCGTTCAACCAATATTGTTCTTCAGAACTTGATTCATCCATACATAATTTCTCGCAATTCTAGTTTATGTCTGATGCATGTATGTAATTAATGAGTGCAAAATCCCACTGCAGGACTCAGAGATCACCACTAAAGTTGAAGTTGATAAAAACAAATTATGTATTCCAAATGAATGTTTGCCGACAATGTAAAATTAAACAAGAAGTGGTGAGTCCAAGCCACCGAATCTGATCAAATTGCACTCCGCACTTTGATCCAAGATGAATAGATAGTCTGCCGGCTACTCTTATATAATACACTGAAATTTGGTGCTTTATAAACTATAATTCCATATTTCGAATCCCAAAAAACCCCCATGAAAGTTCCATCATTGGAATAATGATGAAAAGGAGTCATGATGTGGTGTGCACAGGTAGCAAAAGCAAAAGGTCACCACAAACTTTGAACTTGTGCAAGCAAATTATTTGGTTTGAAAAAGATATTGAAGCGAGTCAAGGGGGGATAAGCTAGACACCCACAAGCTTACAAGTCAAGGAGAAGCCTGCGAGGATCCTCAACTACATCCTTGATCCTTCTAAGGAAGAAGACAGCCTCTCTTCCATCAATCAATCTATGATCGTAGGTCAGTGCAATGTACATCATCGGCCTTGGAACAACTTGACCATTGGCAACCACTGGCCGGGAGACAATAGAATGCATACCTAAAATAGCTGACTGCAAATCAAAAAATAAAGGTAATGAAGGGATGCCACTTCAGTTCGAGACTCACAAAATAAGCATGGAATAAATTATAAGGTAAATTTCACAAAAAAGTTGGGGTGGTCTTGCATAAAACTATCATAAACTTATTTTATTTGAGAAATACATAAAATACATTGTTTGAAATTGTTGCTGATGGAGTTAATGGCTAATAGATAAGCATTACACATGTGAAGCGCATAACAACTTACCCTAACTGCCGTCAGACATGATAGTTTAGTGGAAAAAATGATCAGGATAGTTTTCTCTAATAAAAAAATAATGGTGCTTTTATGAAAAAAACCACGAAAGTTCATGGCAGTTTTGTGAAGTTTACTCTAAATCATAAGATGATAGAAGAGAATACCTGTGGGGGATTGATAATTGGGGTACTTAGAAGGCTTCCATAGACCCCTCCATTTGAGATAGTGAATGATCCTCCAGCCATTTCATCAATAGATAAAGTGCCGTTGTTTGCCTTCTTAGCTAGAGTATTGATCTCTTTTTCTATTTCTGCGAAGTTCATTTTATCAGCATCACGAATAACTGGCACCACGAGGCCCTGGAGAAGCAAAAAGTTAAATGAGACAAAATAATAGAATGTAAAACTATAACATTTTGCGCCTTTGCTAGTGAAAAGAAATCAGCAATGAAGCATTTAACACCAGAAATATTGAAATATAAGCTCTTCAGTCTTCAAAAGATTAAAAGGATAACAAACCTTGGGAGTACCAACAGCAACACTGATATCAACATAGTCTCTATATATAATATCTTCGCCATCAATGACCGCGTTGATAATTGGCTGATTCTGCAGTCCGGTAACTGCTGCCTGATAGTATAATGTGAAATGTGTGTAAGTAGGATGGCAAATTTCCATTGAGATTTGATGTGTATAAAAAATTGCATACCTTAACAAAGCCGGACATGAACCCCAATTTTACGCCGTGTTTCTCAACAAACGCATCTTTATAATCAGAACGAAGTTTCATCAGGTTTGTCCTGCAGAATGTAATCTAGAATGAATAAAGAACAAAAAAGCCTTTACGTAAAATTTTGGAGTCAGCCACATAGACCCTATTCTTCAAATCAGTTGATTTAGTTATGAATGAGCAGAATAAATTGTCTGTGAGAAAACATTCACGAGAAGTAAAAGGTTCACACAAAGAATATAATAAAGGATAAGAAAGTTGTTCATAATTAATACAAAGCACATAGTCAAACGTGCATCACAAAACCTGAAACAGTTACCAAGGGTTATTGGTAGTTGTTTAGTCAATGATCACTAGTTTTGTCTGATAGCATCGACCAATACATTATTGGCCAAACTAGCTTATTTAATGTTTATACTTTTTGTTCTTGCTATATGCTACGCTTTCAAGTTTCCTCAAGACTGATTGTGTAGTTAATACAAAAAAGAGTATAAATTTTAGGCATTTGGTCTTTTCCATATGGTCATATCCTGTACTTTTTATTAAATATGTTTTTTAAAATCTTTAATCCTGTTTTCAATGCCATTAATTTTCTTTTAGCTGAAACCACGAAATCCCACACTTGATATAATAAAATGCAGGATAATTGGAAACTAAAAGGAAATATTTCCAATCATGTTTGATGAGCATAGTGACAACAGATAGGAAAAAGAGTATCGTACATGTCAACTTCATTAAATGTAGTTAGCATAGCATATGTGTTTTGAGAGTCCTTCAAGCGTGTAGCAACTCGTTTCCTGAGACGACCCATGGGAACCTGAAAGTAAAAAGAACTCGGAACTCGATCAGTTCACAACAAAATCATATATATGTATATGTATATTATTAACAAAACATGTACCATCTATTGAAAAGTCACAGCAGGCCTTACTCAAAAGGCCCATTTCCTTGCAGTATAGCTGATAGAAAATGCTGGTTTCATTTACTATTTAAGCTGGGATTTGAGACAATATTTTACTCCAAGTGCTCTCATACCATATTAATTCTATTGAAAAACTTAAGCTAATATATGGTCGGCTGACAACTACTTTATACTAAAATGTCAAACAAAATCAAAATTTCAGACATTTAACCTTATATTCATGATAAAAGCTACCCAGAAAATAACATGGTGAAACTTACTCGTCTCTCCCTATCCTTAGGAGGAAGTTGTGGCTCAGAAGCAGAGGCTCGAGTAGGGGCAGGAGACGCTTCTTTTGGTTTCTCTTTGATAACATCTTCCACTTTAGGCTTTGGTTTCTCTGCTTCCTTAACTACA
>BQKN01064714.1:25821-44974 GCA_022839385.1 Asparagus kiusianus
TACTAGTATGCCATACGTGCGTTGCACGTGATGCATATTATGAAACTACAAGAGTTTAAATATTTAAAGGTCAAGTGATTTTTCACTCACCAATTTTATAATTATTTATTAAATAAATTATTCACATCGAATATATGCTAACTACACATTGCTTGCAGTTTTAAACAATCATCCACTAAATAAGTTTTCATGTGCATAGAAATTTCAGGTTTCACAATTTTTTCATCAGGACATGATGTCCTAGACAGATTGAAATCATCAATTTAAATCTTACATGCCTGGATTTTGGAACTTGAAATTTGAGCCGAAGATAATAGAGGTGCATGCTATGACGCAAAGCTTTCTTCAAACTCATAGAATAGTGGCCGGTTTTGAATTTTTTTAATGAGTTATCTTGCCTTGGATACTCATGAGGAAAAACATTCAGTGGAAGTTAATTTCCAACAATATTTGTGATGGTGATATCACGTTCAAATTTCTTTCAGTGTTGAATCATAAAATCTATTCGTTATCTTCCACATGTTTTCTCTTTGACCAGTATGGTTAAAATTTCATAATTCTCTCACTTGATGATTTATTTTAACAGAAGACAACATCCTGATCTTTTACCAGCACATGGATATAACCAAAATTAGGGCCCTATTATACCACCTAATAGAAACTCATGGATATAACAAAAATTAGGGCCTTATTATACCACCTAATAGAAAAAAAATAGATCATTGATATTGACAAACCCCAGACTCAACCCGACCAGCTGCAATAATAAAAATTACGTTACCAAGTTGTTGCATTTTTAAAAATGTTAAGGTTTAGAGTTGAATAGGGGGAAAAGGTTTCTTTGATTCATACAGGTTCAAGAGGTTACAGAATTGTGAAAAAGAGCTTCTAATATTGATCGATTGTTTTGTTTGAAAATGTGTAAATTAAATTGGAAACAGTAATCAAGTATTTTATTCATGTTTCAGAGAGAGAACTGAAACTTCCATTTCAATTGAAATGTTTAATATCACTCACATTTATTTGTAATTTTGTTGAACATCCACAATAATCACTCACACCCTTTATCATTGCAAGAAAAATGTTTTAACCCTTCATCCTCCCATCCAATAAGCCATAGTATTTGAAACATAGGGGTGATACCTGTATTCACATTTTCCAACTGATCAAATCCATGAAATTTAAAGAAACCACAATATTGACAACAGTGCACCCAATAGCCTTCGCATAGTTCAAACAAAGAGCGTGATTCTCATTCCTCCCCCATGGCTTCAGCTTGTGTTTTGTGTTGATAGCCCTCTCGTCTATTGTTCACGGAACAATCACATTTATTAATTTATCAATTTACTATGCAAAATTTAAGAAACAGCACAAAAAGTTATTGAGACCGATGCGAGAATCTAATTCTACATAAAAAATCTATAGTTTCTCTTTTCCTACTGAAATTGGCAAATTGGCAATTAAAATTGGAAAATAAATTCCCAACCATCAAAAGGAAATAATCATACAAATAAAAAGACGACAATATGGAAATTGACAACAGCAGAGAGAGAGAGAGAGAGAGAGAGTTCTGCAAGACAACAAACAACTTACCATAAGAGCACTCCATCCATATCAAGGTCAAATAGCCCGTTTGTATATGGATCTAATAGCAAGTACTTTTTTAAGAATCGATCCTCTCCAAGATGGTTGTTAATAAGTGCCACATAAGATGCTTTCTCAGATTGACTAATAGTGTGGAGAAGCGTCGTTGTTGTGACCTTCAAGAAAGATGTAGTATTCTTTTTACCGCCCACTTTTTCTGCTGAATGAGATTGAAGATTCAAATAGGCCTGTAGATTTCAACATTTCCACTTTTTCAAATCTAATTTATAATCCAATGATAAGAAATAGTATTTCAATAGGAAATAGTTGAAAACTATCACAGGGATAAAGGAAAAAGAAGAATACCCGAAGAAATGACTCTAAATCTATCTTCTTGCTTGTGTTAGGATTTGACTCGGCTAGGATTATGGAGATATCTTCCTTGGTGAGCACATTATTAAGACCATTCAACTTTGCCATTAGAGGCGGCATTTTTTACTGTGATTTGTCCTGTTTCACCCTTTGTAGAGAGGAACTGACAAATTACACCTAATTAGAAGAGTGAAGAACGAAGTTCCAAACCTAGGTGCACAAACTTTGATATTGAATCTAATGAAAGAAGAATTTTTTTCCCTTTCAATAACTTAATTTAGAATTGAAGCTCATTAGCTCCACTTGGGTGAATTGGCTTTGAAGCCAAGGATTAGAGACGAGAACACCAATAAAAACTATTTAGTCGTATTAGTTCTTTCACATTGTGTGCAAGAAGAGGAAAGGTTGAAGAAGTAAAAGGTAGTATGGCTAAAGAGATTCTTTATATGATAGAATCATTAAAAAAACCAAAAGCTTACGTACGCTACAAAGAAACATATTGTGTGTTGATATACTGGAAAAAGAATTTAAATGCTAGAAATTAATATTTTCATGATAGAAGAATGGACTTTAATATACAAATAATAACCATCTATATTAACCAAAAAATGACTTTCACCTGGTACTTAAAAAAGCAAGGAAGTCTTCTACAATTATTAACAATCCCCGAAACAAAAGAACAATTTTCACTGATTCTAAATAATAAGGAGAATTTTACCTTATTAATCATATTCCACGCGCCCACTCTTGGACTGCATGTCTTCTATTTTCCAGAATCATGGTACTTGAGGTGTACATGAAAAAAAAATGACAATTTAATATTTTCACCTTGATATTCAACAAAGCAATTGCAGATCAAATAACTACCATTGGTAGAGGAAGAACTCTCGCTTCAACAGAGAGCAGCTACTTGATGACCTTGATGGCAAACTCTTGTGCATATTCATCATCTTCATACTTGATCTCAATGACCATCTGCAGTAACAATCAGGCCATTCACAATCATCAAATTGTACAAAACTGACTAAACTATGCATAAATAAGATAAATTTCAATAATATGATGAAGAACAAAGAACAAAAAAGCATCACAGCTTCACACTACAATCAAAGTATCATACTTAAATCATTCTTGAGCTTAAATTATGTCCTTAATACCTTTTTAAGGTTAATTATTTAATTTGGTTGTGCAATTCTAGAGTTAATCATATAGTCGAGCGTTTTCTTACAATGAGACCGCGGCTGTACCAATACTCAAAGATGATCGGGGTTTTTCGGATTAGGCTGATATGCCTACGCTCCGCTGTACGATCACTGGATGTATCATCTAGAATAGGGAGATACCTATTGCCGCAGAACGATTGAGTAAGGATGTTATTTCCACGCGATAGTGTGCTATACCTATAAATCCCCCGTCAGTTAAAGGCGATAGATTCATTCTTACAATGGAATTAGTAAAAGTTTTAAACTCATATGGTTTGGGAACTGATTTGCTTACTGTGCGTTTCAACATCTGTCATGAAAGAACAAAAGAAATTATTAATATAGTTATAAGTGTTTACACTTTAGAGATCATATCGGTTGCCGCAAACCCTTTTTCATGATTGATACTCTTTCATATTAGTTACTTTTAACTAATTACATTCTAATATGGTAATTACTCAATGACAATTAAAAATTTCTAACTGAAAGATTGCATTCAATACAAGGATTTCTAACAAAAAGTTATTGATAAGTCTTTATGCCTTGTAACTTGTATGGATAGGAATAACAAAGGGAAAGCTTGGGTTATGAACATGAGCTTGCAGGCAAGGATCATGCTAGCAAATTAGTCTCATAATATGCAATTATTTGTGAGCGTCAGCAACACTTTCATATAGTTCATTTTAAATTTAAATAACACTCTCATCTTTCGTGAATCACTGTAGTTTTTTATTTATCACTTAGTAAATAACACAGTTGTTAAGTAAATAAAAATATTATGATTGAAGTGTCTAATGGAGTGAAGAGAACCAAATTCTGATACAGATGTGAAAAAAATTGTTAATCAAGGAACCTTTGAGCAAATCATAGTCTAGCAAGGATCTTAAGCTTAACTTATTAAAAGAGTCAATGTGGAACCTTTGAGAAAAAGAGGACTCATAGACAAAAAAAAATTCTAATGCACTCATTCCAACATAAACATCATGCATGCATTCAACCATCTATTGTGCTTTTGTTTCATGACATCTTTCGTGCTATTGTTAATCAAGCTATGAATTCTCTTAAACTTTATTGCATACTGCAAAGTTTAGTACTGACAAAATCAACCATTCATGTGAAAAATCCTGGTAAAAAGTTTTCATATAAAAATAAAACAACGAAAGAGCAAAAAACTATACCAGGTGTATGGGAGCCAAGACATTTCAAGTGTTTAGAGCCTCTTCTATAAAATGGTATTATTTGTTTTTAGTATTTGCTGACAGAATTATGCTTAGCTAATCAAGGCATTAATTCTTATAGTCTAATTCTCCTTTTAAGCTTTTAATGCATAGTCATCATATGTAGTTGAGTCAATATAATACCCTAGAGGTTTACTATCAGGTTGTTTTTTCACTTAGCATTGTAGAAATTTATACCTCGTTTGCATGTGAATAGTTGCTTGCATGTATATTATGTTTAATGGAGTCTATTATCAAACCAAGATTTCTAAATCCTCATTTTGAAGAAAATACAACCATTTGGATGTCATATTTGGTAATGTCCAATTACAAATTCAAATACGGTTCAAAAATATTCTTGTGAATTTGTTCATAGTTTATGTGAAATACAGTCTCATTTTCTCATCTAATCTCAAAATTAGGAGTTAAGATCCTAAACGTGTAAATCCAATCGAATGGTAATATTAGCATTCTGAAAAATCAAGCATCTCGATAATCAAACTATATAATTTGGACCTATTTATTTAATGATCAAGATCTTAACAGAACAACCATAATGTCATATATAAAAGTTTTTAATGTTCCGGTTCTTATAAAAGATCTTAACAGAACAACCATGATACGGTGGAAAATTTAATTTTAAGATATGCAATATTCTTAGAATGTCCGAAAATCAAATGTAAATGGTCACAATCTATATCTTTATAAATCTATATCAATAAGAAATAACTATGACCTTGCAAGAGATTAAATAGATACAGTAAATCTATAATCCTATATTACAATGTTGAAATAATAAATACGCGTTCGAAAGATTGAAACTTGAATTGCAATTACAAAAGAAAAAAATATTATTTTAACATGACATTAAGTTGATTTTTACTTAAAAAGAAATTGCAAAAGAAAACATGGCAACAAACAAATACCCTCAAAAACTTTAATATCTCTGCAATTGCAAAATTGTGTTAACTGAACCATTTATTTTAACATGCAGGACTATCATCAAATTAATTATAAATGTAATCTTCCTTTTCTCAACAATTATAGTAAGAAAAAACTCGAGATAACAGAGATAACAAAAAAAATAAATTTACCTTGATAGCTTTGTACTCCTCTCAACCTCAGCTTCCTGACATCATCAATCATCAT
The DNA here is from genome assembly GCA_022839385.1 of Asparagus kiusianus. Lineage (NCBI taxonomy): Eukaryota > Viridiplantae > Streptophyta > Magnoliopsida > Asparagales > Asparagaceae > Asparagus > Asparagus kiusianus. The sequence goes on from BQKN01064714.1 coordinate 31,346, forward strand.
TCAATACAAAGAACAAGGTAAGTTATGAACAAATCAACCAATCAAACAGCTACCAGAGAGTAAGAAATAAGAACAAGGAAATAGTAATGATAACAATAATATGAATAACCAATAACCAATAACAAAAACTTACAATTGAAAATAAACGTTGTCTTTGCTCCATCAAAACTGAGACACTATGGTATTTATACAACCACAAATAACTAAAATTTTCATTTTCAATTAAGAAATGTAAAGCTCTAGAAATTATTACCGTTAATAATAAAGGCAAAAACTGAGGGTTTTCAAAAACGAACGAAATTGAGGTAAGAGGAAAGGCAGGTGGGGGCGGGGGGGTTGAGAAACTGAAGAATACTAAGAATCGTAGAAGAAGAGGCGGAGGGGGCGGGGGTTTGAAACGGAAGAAGCGAAAGGATCAGGGCTGAAGATGGAGGATAGGACGGTTAAATGTGGGCCCGGCCCCCCCCCCCCCCCCCGCCCCCCCCCGCCGCAGTGAGGTATGAGAGGAGGCGTTCTTCGGTTTCTCATCGGTTGAGAAACGAATTTGAAGAGGCAGAGGGAGAGGGGAACGGGGGTTGGAGCGGCATATCAAAGGGCAGGTTATAATTAAGCTTTTAAAGCTTTTTCTAGATAGAAATAGAAATAAGTGGGGTCAAGTTCTGATCAAGACTTTGTTGAGTTAATTAATATAATTTGATTTGAGAATATAATATAATACCCAAAAATAGATAGGAATATAGGATAAAGTTATAATTAAGCATATTGAAAGGGGTAAAATTGTCATGCAAAAGTTTTGACACTTGTTTTCTCTTTTAGAAGTAGTATAGATTTTATTTTAACTGTTTACAGTTTTACTTCATTATACTGTTTCTGCTTTTTCCTTTAATTTATTCTTTAACCTAGTCTATACTTATGAAAGAGGATTTCCATGTTAAAATTTTTGACAGTCATTTTTGTCCTCTTAATTAAAAGTTTTGGCATAGAAATCCTATTTAATGCATCAATTACTTAATAGTTAGTTACGTTTAAATATCTAGGAAAAAACTCAAAAGCCCATTATATCATTGAAATAAGTAACCCAAAAAAATTTATGATATGATTGCTATAAAACTGAGAGTTGCATTATCCTTTTGCATAACAGTCAAGTCTCTTCTGATGCTATATTAATAAGAACACCTAGATTCGTCATATCTACTGTTGGACTTACAAAGATCTAGCTATCAACCATAACCTAATTTCTCCACCAGCCTTTCAAATTCTCTCTCTTTAAATTTTAAGTAATTGATAAATCCTCACAAAGTTCTCTAATTCCGAATTAATGATCTTTTATCTCTCCAACCCCTAGCATTCCATGTTCAAAATCCACTCACTTAACCAGAAACCCGAAATTTAATATCCGTGGAGACCAAAACACAATTGCTTGAGCATAAAATCTCATTTAGCAAATGGTCTTCCTTCATCCGGTGCTAATCCAGGAGACAAAAAAGGCTTCTCGAGAAGTGGGGGGAAACGGAAACTGAAAAGGTCAGAAATACTGCTTTTTGCATGTAAATTTATTGGTTGCATCTGTTGTGCGCAGCAGAATCGAAGGACACGAACAAAATAGGAGAACAAATCAACAACCAAATCACAAGCACCACACAACAATACACCATATTTTACGTGGTTCGGCAATGTGCCTACGTCCATGGGGCAATGAGGGGGAAGATTTCACTGAGAGAGAGAGGGGGGAGAGAGAGAGTACAAATAGGGTTTACAATCACTTAATAATCTCACAAAATAACCCTCAAATAAAACTCTCAAATTCCTCACAAATTCTCCCTTTCTAAGTGCTCAAAACAATGCCCAAATCTCAGCTCACCTTCAACCCTAGAAACGTCATGTTCCTATTTATATCAAATAGGAATTCAAAATAGGTCAGGAAACAAACAAGGCCAAAAACCACTACGCGGTCGATCGGGCATGAGCATCCGGTTGACCGGCCAGAAGCCCAAACTCTCATCCTATAACTCATCATACCTTCGGTCGACCGAACATACATGATCGGTCGACCGGCCAGACGCAGGAATCCAAACCCTGTATTCGTGCAACTTTTTGGTCGATCGGACATGTATGTTTGGTCGATCGGCCAGCGACAGTGTTTCTCACCCTATAATTTCACAGTTTGTCGGTCGACCGGCCCATGCATTTCAGTCGACCAACCCGTGACTAGTCTTGTGCACTCCAAACTTCCTGATCTTCTTCGTCGTTCCTACAAATCTCCATCTCGACGAAGATTTTTTTAAAAACTGAGCCAACCTCAATACCAACCATCCCACTTGTTACGTCTAGTATAAAGTGGAGTTAATCTACAACAACGAACTCAATCCACAACAAGTTAAAAACCCAAATGAGAACTCTAACAAGGATGTCCATCGTGTCGGTATTAACTCATCAAATTGGTTGCATCAAACTAACTATCTACGTATCCTATTGCCTAAGGAATCAAGCCTCGCGTAGTTCACCTAAATGGCCTCCAAAGACCCTCAATAATAAAGAACGTTCAACAACTCCAAACAATGATCAAATTTTACCCCAGTGATAACTTTTGTCAACATATTCGCCGGATTGTCCTTCGTGTGGATCTTCTCTAATATAATGTCTCCATCATCCAAGACATTTCGCAAAAAATGGAACCTGACATCAATGTGCTTTTTTCGGGCATGATACACCTAGATCTTTGCCAAATAGATAGCTAACATGCTATCACATTTTACCCTAATGGTATCCTGTGTAATCCTCAAGTTATCAAATAACCCCTGCAACCACAAAGCTTCCTTCACAGATTCAGTCAACGCCATATACTCTGCCTCCGTAGTGAAAAGAGCCACTATAGACTGAAGTGCACATCTTCAACACACTAGTGCTCCTGCTAGTGTAGACACATATTCAGTAGTAGACCGGTGCTTATCAAGATCCCTAACATAATTCGAATCTACAAATCCAACACAATCCTGCCCATTTCTCCCATTCTTCTCAAATACGAAACCAATATCTACGATACCTTTGATAACCATAAGTCCACTCCATGGCCTCCTAATGACTCTTCCCGAGATCATGCATGTACCTAGACACCATGCTCATAGTCTGTGATAAATCTAATCTTTACACACCATAGCATATATCAAACTACCTACAACATTGACATATAAAACTTTAGACATGTATTCATAGTTCTCAACTGAAACACGTGACATCTTAGCTAATAGCTTAAAGTGAGGAGCTAATAGAGTACTCACCGCCTTGGCATTGCCGTCAAAACTGAATTTCTTCAGCATCTTTTACAAGTAGCTCCTCTGAGTCAATTTTAACCTCCCTTTTACCCTGTCTCTCTCAATTTTCATACCCAATATCTTTTTTGCTTCTCCAATGTCCTTTATCTCAAATTCGGATGACAACTCATTATTCAACTTCCTAATAACTAAGTATTCCTGGAAGTAATGAGCATATCTCAACATAAAACAACAAATAAATATACTCACCATTCTGTAGTTTATGCATGTACACACACGGGTCATATGGGCTCCTCGTGCACCCTTAGCTAATCATGAAACTATCGAATCTTTTCTACAATTGTCGTGGTAATTTCTTTAATCCATAAAGAGATTTCTTCAATTTACATACCAAATCTTCCTTGCCTGCAACTTTAAAACCCATTGGTTATGACATATAGATCTCATCTTCTAAATCCCCATGTAGAAAGGCTGTTTTCATATCCATCTGGTCTAAATCTAAATCCAGCTGTGACACTAATGCTAATAGTATTCTTATCGATGAATGCTTCACAACATGTGAGAATACCTTGTGGTAATCAATGCCCTCAAGTTGGGCATACCATTTGACAACCAATCTAGCTTTGTATCGAATGTTCCCATCAGAAGATCATTCTTTCTTTGCATATACCTACTTACATCTAATTGCTTTCTTACCCTTTGGTAATTTTACAAGTTCCCAAGTGTCATTCGTTTGAAGAGAATGCATCTCCTCCTCCATAGCTTTCCTCCACTTGATTGAATCAGAGCTTGACTCTGCCTCCTTATATGTAGAAGGAACCAAATCATCAATGACCTCCACTGACAAAGTATATGCAATCATCACATCATCATATCTAGCTGGTCGATGAATGATTCTTCTTGCTCTATTAGCTGTAATGAACTCCTAAACACGACCTATATCCACTGTATCCTCCACCTGCACATATGTCTTATCTCCACCCATTGTCACCTCTGTAGGAGACTCAATAGATACAATGCTATTTGAAGTCTGTAAAATCATATCATCCTCCACCTTCTGTGATACCCCACTAGTCTGACCTTCCTCTCCCTGTTGAGGGACTTGAGGTCTTATCATATGAGCCTCATCAAAAGTGATATCTCTACTAATGATTATCTTCTTATCTTCTAGATCCCACAACTTGAAACCTTTAACTCCATCCATAAAATCCACAAAGACTATTTTTCTTGCTCTCGGATTCAATTTCCTATCATTCACATGAAAGTAAGCTGGACACTCAAATATTTGAATCAAATCATAATCACTAGCCATTATACCAGACTATATCTCTATAGGAGTCTTTCTATGTATCACAGCGTACGACAACCTATTCATGAGATGACTTGTATAAACTAACGTCTCGACCCAAAAGGATCTAGCTAATCCTCTCTACAAGAGCATACAATGCACCTTCTCCAGCAAGGTACGGTCCAGTCTCTCAGCCACCTTGTTTTGTTGTGATGTCTCCCTAACAGTGAAATGGCGCCTAATGTCATGATCCCAGCAAAACTATAAAAATGGATCACTTTTATACTTACCACCATTATCAGAATGGGGTACTTTCACCTTTCTACCTATTTGTAGCTCCACTTTCTTTTTCCATTCCACAAAGATATCCAGGACCTCATGTTTATGTTTTATAGTATATACCCAATTCCTTCTGGAATAACCATTAATGAAAGTGATAAAATAATTGGCCCCACCAAGAGATGTATTTTTGAAAGAACCTTAAACATCTGTATGAACGTAATCTAATATACCTTGGGTGTTATGAATCGTGGTGCCAAATTTTACTTTTGTCTTCTTCCCAAGTATGCAATGTACACACAACTTCATCTTGTAGGTCTTTGCATACTCTTTAATAGCCTCTGCTTTGCCAATGTCTGCAGAAACTTATCACCAGTATTGAAAAAAATTAATGCTAAATATATACAAAATACGCAACGGAAGACTGTATATATAATAATACTAAGCATGTAGAGAGCTTAAAAAACAAAATAGGACCATCCAAATTGAATCTAACATGATCTCTTTATTAAAGAGAGCATACAAGAGTTAGAAAATCGTACTTTTGAAGCGTGATTCGATGGAAGATCGAACAACCCCTAGCTCTTGCTCCTTGTAGTAGTAAATCTTTTCATAGTGGATCTCCAAGTGTTCAAGTGAGCTTGATAAAATCGGAGTCTTCTTGAGACACAAGATAAGATATCTATCCCGGAGTACTTTAAAATCCTACTACTTCCTCTTACTCAAAGATTGCTAGAGTTTAGTAAGAGGTAGATCTCTCTTTTTTTCTTTTATGGAAAGCAACTATAAATAAACCATTTATTTCATTTTTCTATTAACCATGAAAGAAGAAAGAGAGCTCATATTTATAGAGAAAAAATATGTCATGACATGAATGACTAATTCTATGAGTCATACCATGAGTCATCAAAACAATAATTCTCCCATGAGTCATGCAATGACTCATCTCATGAGTTAAGCAATGAATCATGAAGAATTAAAACTATATGTTAAAATCATGTTCCCAAACCATACCACATTAATGACTCATCTCATGACTCATTAATCAATGTATAATGAAGTACATATTTCATAAATGAAAATATCACATTAATACAGTATTTTATAAATACAATATTTTGTAACTTTACAATCATTGACCAATAAGTCATCATATGACCAAAAAAGTAACAAGGTGACCGAAAGTCAACTGTTGAAAAAAAGTCAACTAGTTGACTAAAATTTAACTTTATGGGAAAATAGTGGAATTTATTTTCTAAGCACATAGCATTCTGATTTTTTCGATATACATAACCGTATATATGTATCCGGTAAAATCATATATGCGTATTAATCATACACATCACTCTATAAATAGTGTTTCATAGGATTTAAGTACATGCTTGGTGTGACTCTAGGGCCCAACTTAAGAACTCGGAAGTAGATGATATCCACAAGTACAACAGATGTGCTAGCTACACATGAAGACTACCCGGTGTAGGCTGTCTAAAAATCACAATAGATAGTTGATCCCCCATCAAACACCGATGATGGAAGTTACAATATGACGACTTCCAGAAGGCTATAATCTAAAGACTTTCACGTAGATCGATGAAGGTTATAATCTGACGATCTTCACAACAACCGATGAAAGCTCTAATTCAACAACCTTCACAAATCAATATCGGGAGTTACAATCTGACAACTCTCATATTTTAAGAAGCCAAGATGAAAATTATAAGATAATAATCTTTGTCACTCTATGACAAAAGAGATTACTTGTTGATAATCTCTTCAAAGTAAGGCGCGGAACTCATCACCGCGCTCTAACACCAAAACGCGGAGGTCCTCCCCGTGTGTCAACACCAAAACGCGAAGGTCCTCCCCGTATGTCAACAGTAAAACGCGGAGGTCCTCCCCGTATGTCAACAGTAAAACGTGGAGGTCCTCCCCGTGTGTCAACAGTAAAACGCTGGAGTCGGACCCACGTTGCAACATCAAAACGCGAGGGTCGAACTCACGATGCAACATCAAAACGCGAGGGTTGAAGCCACGCGTTTGACTGGTTCAAACAGAACCTGAATTAAAACTGTATCTCCACTTAATGGGGTTGGTTACACCCCATTATAAAAAGATTTTATGGGGGGATCACACCCCTGAACAGTTCCAAAACTGTTTCCCACGATTTGGGGGCGGTTACACCCCCTTAATCCTCTATAAATAACTAAAAATCAATTCAGTTCAGGGGTTGGAGCAGAGGGTATTCGGGCATCCTTTCGGCTGGCTTTTTGGATCTGGGACTTGGAAGCGAGGGGTTGGAACTTCTTGGCAGCAAATGGGGAGATCTTGGAGCATCATATATTGAGAGATCAGCATTCATCCTTTGGAGCATTCCTTGAAGCCTTCGGCCTTGGCTTGAGACCTGATTCTCGGTTCAAATCAACTCTTTTTCAAGAGTTTCTAACTCGTTCAGAGTTATCAACTCGTCCAGAGTTCCAAACTTGCCACGCAAGTTCTCCACAACGTCAAGTCCTGAGGAGAAGATACCGTTCTAGTGAATCAAGACGTGCGGATCGTCAACAGAGAGCATTCAACGCGAGCAATCGAAGGAGGCACTCCATCGCCACCGTGAAGAACCCAGATTTAAACAAAGAGGAGAATCAAATTCATTCTCCTCTCTTTTGTAATCAGAATCCAAATTGTAATTGATTTTGAGAGAATACAAATCAATTTTTCTTTCATTATCTTTTTACTACAAATTTTCCACAAACACCCGGGTATAAGTTATAACTAGTTTCAGGCTCGTGCGATGCACGGATTTGGTTAATATACAAAAATTGATGTAGCAAAAGAATACAAACAGTTTACGAAGCGTTCAAACAGTTTACGAAGCATCTTGTTTGAAAAATTAAAAAGCCAGGGAGAGTTAGTTCAAAGCTCAAGGAGAACTTTTTATTTTTTATTTTTTATTTTTTATTTCAAATTTAATATGGAGAACTTTTGTAGAAACTTAACAAGTGGCACTTGTAAGAAGATAGCAATTGATATGTTTACCAAGTGTTGTTTAAAATGGTATGGGTCATTTTTGCCAAGTGGCATTTTTACCAAGTGGCGAATTGAATGGTAACAACTTTTAGTAATAGTATATAGATAAATGCTTGTAAGATGCTAACACAATTTTATCAGGACCACTCAGTGATAATATTGTACGGTCCGGTCTCTTCGTCAAACCATATCAAACTATCGAGCCTAGGGTATGGAAAACTGTCAAATTCTAATAGCTCGATTAGTGTTTGTTGATATTAAACTCATAACCTATAAAATCAAACTGACACTCAGTTTATCTTATTTACCTCAACCAAGGATTTCCTGGCTATAGTTATATCAAACAATCTTATGATATCAACCCCTTATACTGGGAGAGATGAATCCCATCTTGGCATCTCAATATCTACTTATGTCTCGGGATGTACCCAACAAGAACCGCTATACACAACTCAATAAAAACTGTGGTTAGGTAAAAGTATAAGTACACCTATACTGACATGTAAGATATTACACTCATGCCATAGATCAAGAGACTACTATGTACTATATCACTTGAGAACTTCTATTTGACAGTTAAGTATAATTACCAACTAGATGTTCTCAGTGAGTCATTCAATTCACTAATGAGTCACCTGTATACTATATCTTGATGTCTCACATTAATGATTCAAGAGATCAATCATCATCCTACCAAAGGAGAAATAGAGTATACACTAGTCTTCCCAAAGAGATGATGTCCCATTTCAACACTTCGTCGACTAAGAACATTTTAGAATATACGTTAGCGACAAATCAGATCTCTTCATTACGATCATATTCGAAATGTCTGATACTCTAGTATTATTCTAAGGACTTTATCTGTATTAAAATACCAGATAAATCTGACCAAAATACCATACTATTATTTTGAATAAAAATATTATATTTATATAGGTCCTGTTATAATATACAATTATTGCCTGTAAGGCACCTATATCTAACAAGTATGTCCCAATCTCATGTAACATAGACGGGTAGTGTCCTCCTTTGTGGTAATAGAAGTTACCAGACCCTCTGTTACTGTATTGCCCTTTAAGTAGTAAAGATTGTTTTTCCTGACACCTTTCATCACCACCATGGACCCCTTGGTGACCTTCAAAGTTGCATTCTCTATGATCACCTTATAACCTAATGTCTCTAAAGTTCCAAGTGAAATGATATTATTCGTCAATTATGGAACGAATCTCACTTTCTTCAACTCCATAGTCACACTGTCACACATCCTAATTCGAATTGTTTCAATACCACTAATGGGACATACGTGATTATTTCCCATTAACACAACATCCCCTCTCTCTAACATCCTCTCATCCTCAAAGTCTGCAGTTTTAGTTAACGGCTCTCCCTCCTCTTTCTTCCAATGTCATCGTGGTCTTAAACAAGGAGATCCCCTCTCTCCTATGCTTTTTTTGTTGGTTGTTGATGTGCTCAACAAAATGATCTCTGCCAGTTTTCAAGCTGGTGACTTGTCTGATCTCAATCTCAAAGGTGAACTTAACTCTATCAGATCCCTTCAGTTTGAAGATGATACTTTCATCTTCTGCAAAGTTGAGCTCAAAGATATTCTTACTCTTAGATCTATTTTGCTCATGTTTGGTAGTATTTATGGTCTGAACGTCAATCCTTCTAAAATCACTCTATTTTACCTAGGCAAAATCCTTAGCCGAGGAGTCCATCTGGCTAACAGGCTCAATTGTTCCATCAGTTCTCTCCCTTTCATTTACCTTGGTCTCCCTCTTAAAAAGTGCTCTCTGTCCAGAAGAGAATGACAACCTTTTCTTGATTCTTTCTCTAAAAAGTTGGCTCTCTGGAAGAACAAATCCTTGTCCATCGGTGGTAGAATAACTCTCATCAATTCAGTCTTATCCTCTCTTCCCCTATATTACATGTCTTTTTTTAAAACTCCCAAGTTGGCTCCTTAAGGCTATTGATAGTATTAGAAGAAATTTTCTCTAGGGCTCCTACCAGCAGTCCTCTAAATCTAAGAACTTGGTTAAATGGGGCATAGTCTGTAAAGCAAAGTGTGAAGGAGGGCTTGGTGTTTTTAACTTGCAATCCTTCAATATTGCTCTACTGGCTAAATGGATCTGGAAGATCCTTGACATGGATACCTATATATTAGTAAAGTGTTTTTGTCTATCTACTATGTTAATGGCTCTAACCCCTTTAGTTATCCCCCTAGAGTCTCGACATCCAAAATGATTAAGAATTAAAACTCTATTCATGAGCCTTTTTTCAATTGGTAAGTTGGAAGCTTGGAGATGGAAAACTATGCAGATTTTGGCAGGATAAATGGTCGGGGGATAACTCCATGTGCAGTCTCTTCCCCAGTGTGCAGCAGTTAGCTTTTGCTCAATCCTCATCTACTTTCTCCCAAGGTCTCCGCATCAACAACTCTTGGAAGTGGCACCCCATCATTAGAAGATACATATCCCACTGCTAAAAAACTAGGCATCCTAGACGGAAAATTCCGTCTAGGATATACAGAATTCCGTCTAGGATGTGTATCCTAGACGGAATTCCGTCTAGAATAGCCGTCTAGTTTGTTTCCGTCTAGGATGCAGTATTCTAGACGGAAATTCCGTCTAGAATACATCCTAGACGGAATATTCTAGACGGAATTCAAAACCGTCTAGAATACATCCTAGACGGATTATTCTAGATGGAATTTCCGTCTAGAATAATTTATTCTAGACGGAAAAAATTTCCGTCTAGAATGAGTATTCTAGACGGAATTTCCGTCTAGAATACTTATTCTAGACGGAAATTGATTTTTTTTATTTTTAAAAAGGTATTCTAGACGGAATTTCAGCATCCTAGATGGAATTTTCGTCTAGGATAATATGCTACAGTAGTTTTTTTTTGCAGAATCTACTTTGAGTGCATGTACACGGTATTGAACAACAAAAAATTATATTCATATCCAACACAATCTAATTATATTCTAATATCAAATCTCATTATATTCAAATAATACATTCACAAAAATAGTAGAGAGATATATAAATTGTTTACAAACTTTTACAGATACATAAATTATGATAGCATGTATTTCTTTCAAAATGATTTATTGACCTCTTGACACGCTCATCTGGCTCGATGTCAACAATGAGGGTCTGCACTATTTCATATCCATAAGCAGACATAGACTTCTTGAGCTCCTCTTTGACAGCTTTAGCAATATCATTCTCCTGTGCCAATGTATCATCCAGGTTCAGCTTTGGAACGCTTGCTCTGATCACTGAAGTTACAAGCAAGCAATCTCAGTTCTTACAAAAAATAGCATCATTGGAATTCTATGATTAAGTTGAAGTAGAAAATGAAATCCGTACCATCAAACACATAGGCTTGAATCTGAGCCCTTGTGTTGCTCAGCTTATAGTATGCATCATTTGCCTTATCAGCATGCCTCATAACCTACGTATGTATCATGCAGTACACTACAATTTCTACAACTGCAATGAAAACAAAAAATTAAACTGAGAATCTTCATCTAATTATCAGCATAGTGTTTTATCATCAGGATTAGGTTTGGTATTGGACAAGAGGTTATACAAAAATACTTGATAAATTTCATGACAAGCTATCAAGTTCTTTGAGTAATTAATATTAGACCTAAAGCTAAAAAAAACTAAACAATTTAGATTCAAACAGCAGACATCCATAGAAAGTAGTTCCTCAGATTCCAAAGCATCTTATTTAACACACCTGAATAACATATATCACGCTATTGATAACAATGTACACAGTCCTTAACTTGTCCGTTGGAAGGCTCCTGGCCTGCAAACAAAAAAAATTCAGAAAGAGGGAGAATTGTTGATAAAAATAAACAAGTACATCTGATCTCGTGCATGATAAGAAGAGGAACTAAGAGCTGCAATCTACTCACCTGATGATATATCTCTGCCCAGAACAAAACGAGCAGTGTGTATGTAGAGAAAAATAGTATTCCAGGCAGGTCCAATAATACTAGAGTTAGCACCTGGTCACACCAAAATCGACATCCCCATTAATCATTAATGCTTTAAATTATAAACTGTTCTTGAAGCGAGTAGCAACGCTCTAATGGCGTTAAATAACTTATGTTTGTCGTAGCTTTTCTTTGCAAATTTAACTATTTCTGTCCGCCCTCATCTTTAATGAAACAGGCAGACAGCTTATTGGCAAAAAAAGGAAATATAGTGTACGTATTTTTAGTTCCATTGAGGGCAAAAACAATTAGGCCATGTGATTAACTAAAAACACTAGGAGATAGAAACAAGTAAGGGATTTTTTGCTATTAATATTATAGTTCAATTATTTGTGCAAGGACTACTTACTTTTGGCCTGAAAAGGAAAACATCAGCATAAAACCCAAATACAACAGCACGCACTGCAAGATTGACAAAGGATCAGCAGCAGCAACCGGTAAATAGTAACACATGAGAATCGATGATTTGTGTAAAAAAGGTCACCTCCATTCACAATGAAATTCATAAGATGGAAGACCTTTTGGGTAGTCCAACCATATTCTGGCACTCTCAACTGAATTCGGGTTAGTTGTATCTATACCAAAAAGGAAAGAAGTTTGTATTTCATTAGAAAAGAATCGGTAAAAAAACAATACCTAACGTTCTGTATTCTAATCGTTTGATATAGAAACATTCGAAACAAATATCAAAACAGACAATATGTCTCAAGCTAATTATTAGAAACTGACCCAAAAGCAGGATTTGTAATCCCCATAAAGAAGTATTGATAATTTGGTCATCTAATACATCATATACAACATTCTTTTGCATGCACTTCATGTATATATACAAAAGATATTTGAGAAGAGGATTCAGTTAAGCTGAAAGGAGCTCATAGCATGATGATTTTTTTTAAGAAATAGCTGAGGATTATCATCTTCTCAAGTTACAGGTCCACATGACCTTTACGCCCTTTCTAAAAATCATTGAAAGAAAAATTAATTGAAGTCAGATATCCGAAAATGGATCACCCTAGTATGAATTCCAGCTTCCCCTCGATCAAATTAGTCATTCTATACTGGATCAAAGTACCCTAAATAGAATCATCTTGTAACGACCCTGTTGTGTGCTCTACATGTCTAGACCCTTAATATGATCACCACACTCACGTCACATGTGCATTAACTATAATCCTAAAATTTAAACAAACAGTAAGATTCAATAATTAGTATAATAAGATCAATAAATTAAAAAAAAGGATATTGTGCATCCACAGTTCAAGAATTCTACATCAAGCAAAAGCAGAAATTGAACAAACCTAACGATTAATCGTCAGAATGTTTAAACCCAGATCAATTCTACACCGTAAAAAACTATAAAAATATCAAAAAAAATCGAGGAAAAATAGGGGAATTAAGGGGGAGAGATGGAACGAACCCTAGGCGCAGAGCAGGAGAAAGGGACCATGAAAGATGGCAGCTTGGAGAGCATGGTGGTCGGATTTCCACCCAAAAAACCCCCCAAATTTTTTCACATTGACCAACGCAATTGACAGCCCTGAGAGGTGGGGGCGGCGGGAGATGGGGGCGGCGGGAGGTGGCCAGAGAGGTCGGCGGGGGATTTTTTTTCTCAGGTGCTGATCTTCCCCTTTGAAGCATGAGAGGGGGGCTCGGAGGCGGGAGAGGTTGAGAAGGGAGAGGTGGTGGAGTCCGTGATCCGTGGAGGGAGAGGGAGTAGAGGGGGAGGGAGGGGGAAGGGGTGAGGTTGGGGAGAG
>BQKN01064714.1:70333-95433 GCA_022839385.1 Asparagus kiusianus
GCAGCGAAAATTTCGACAGAGTTTCTGGTGCACAATAAGAGAGAAATATCAATAAAAATTCCCGTCTCACCAAAGAAACAAGTGTGACGCTCCTGGGTTCACATAAGGCTGCAGTCCAAGATGAAACCAGAGATGTCAAATTTGGTATCAGAGCAAAGCCAACCGGAATTATGAGAGCTAAGTGTTATGCGGCGCAAAGTGCTACGTCGAGAGGGTGGAAGCCACCTCTTGAGGCCGTAGGAGCCATCTCTAGAATCTCACACGGATGGTACGGTCTTGGATGATATGATATGGCGCAACGAGGACGTTGCGAGTTTAAGTGGGGGAGTTTGTAATACCCCAACCCTTGAGAGGGTGATGTGATTAGTATTTATAGATTTGATTAGAATACTCATACCACCAAGATGCATCTTCTTTTCGGGAACCCAACTCTTAGAAACTTCAAAGTTAAGCGTGCTTGGCCTGGAGAAATTCTAGGATAGGTGATCCATTGAGAAGTTTTCTAGGGAGCGCGTGAGTGAGGATAAAACGTGCTGGAAAGACATGTGGTGGTTTGTGAGGCCAGTCCATCAGATCTAGTAGTGTACCGACTCCGGGATTCCGGGACGGGGCGTTACAACAAGAATCTGAAGTGAATATCTTAACAAAGTGAGATATCAGCTCTTCCTCTCATCAGTTCTAGGGCTGACTTGTCGAGGGATCCTAAAAACTATTACAATGGCCATAAACATAAACAAACCAATTTTACGTGGTTCGGCAAATTGCCTACGTCCACGGGGCAAGGAGGGGGAGATCTACTACTAGAGAGAGAATACAATTAGGGTTTACAATCACTCAATCTAAACCCTCACACAAACTCTCAAACCTCTCACACAATCTCTTTCTACAAAAGGATGCACAAAAGCCTTGCACAGCCGCTGCTTCTCCTCTGTGTTTTTTCACATGCAGCCGCAAAAGAATTCCCAAGCCGAACGAAACAAATTACAGGGTCAAGCACCTATATAAATATGTAAACATCTTAATGAAAAAGTCAAATTACAGGGTCAAGCACCTATATAAATATGTAAACATCTTAATGAAAAAGTCAAATTACAGGGTCAAGTGCCTCCAGCTAACCCCTTTAAATGGATCCATTAATTCTTGCATGATAGCCACATAAGAATATTTTTTGGGGGATATCCCATTGGTTGAATAACAAAAAGTAATAACGTTTTACCTTGAAAAAACCACAACGTATTCAATAAGAAAAAAAAAACATGATGTTTTAGTGTCAAAAAAAGAAAAAACAAGATAGGATATATAAGTGCAAAGCCATGTAATTTATAACGTAAGTGCTACTCAACTTGTTTTATTTTACTTTATTCAATTGTGGACATCTATAACCTATACCATCATTTTTTTAGTAATACAAAATCCATACCATTATCACTAAGTTTACTACAACATCCTAGAAATGCATTAAAATGCTAGAATATAAGTTTCGTTATTACCCAAAAAATGAAACAAAGGGAAGAAACATTAGAGAAAAAGCAGAGCCTAAAGTATGTCACATGACTATCACATGCCAAGTACACTGACTTTTATGATTTCTACTAAAAAAAAATAGTTTATGACATTTTTGATGCAGAAATTCTTATACTCATGGTGATTTTTGCTAAAATTTACCCTTTTGAACATTATACTCACGTACACAATGGACTAATATACCCGAATTCTACCTCCAAGAGTATCAATCGTACGTTTGGTAGTAACATATCATTTTTGTGGCTGTATAGCTGATTTATTTAATTTCTAGCCAACTAATCTTACTTTTTAACAATATTTTATTCTATATAAGAACATAAACAAGTGAAGTTTCTTCTTCTCCTTGCCTTCCTTTTGTTGGGTAGCATCGAGAGGGCGTCAACCCCTAGTTATGATCTCCATGTGCAACTAACATGAAGTGTTGTCTTTGTACTCCCAAGTGCACAAAGCACCAACCATTCTTATAGAACTACAGCTCCATTAATGTCCTTTGCTTGCTTCCTTTGCTTGAGTTCCTTGGCTCTAATGGGAGTTGGTAAAAGGCATCTCAATACTTTTAAAGCACAAATTTTATTGGAGACAGCTAACTCCCATTTGTCACGAAGGGATCATCAAGTCATCAATCGATCTATAACATACATAACTTTGGAGGGGACAAGCTGGGGAGAGTTTGAAAGAGTAACTCAATTGAATTGTGAATATAAAAGGAAGCATATAGAGTGGTGCCTTGGAATAACTTCAATGAAGTGTTGGTGATGAGTTTAAGTCCCACATTCATGTACAAGAGTTTTTTTTGTGTGTGTTTCCTTGAGTATTCTAGTTAAGTTTCATGGGGTGCACGTAAAGTTCAAGTGCGGGTGAATACTTGCAATTCTTGAAAAGGTAACTTATATGAAAGGTAACTTATATGAGAAATTTTCCAAGAAAAAGATGAGCATTAATTTCATCTCACTATGGTGAATAATTATGATGTTCCACTAAATGAACAGATTCAGGCCATTGACAAACACCAACAATTTTTGTTGATTCGTAAAGAAGACCAGGCAGCCATTGACAAACACCAACAAAATTAGACAGCAATTGACAATGTGAACGTGGGGGCCACATCAGGCACGCGGCAGCAGCAGGCACGCGGGCCCACCCTAGGTACATGATCATGAGCATCGGGCCCACCCGATGTACATGTGAAGCGGTTTTTTTTCATGAACAATTTTTGGCCCGCAAATCTCTCCTATAAATACCAAAATCCTCTTCTAGGGTTGTGTGTTGGGTAAAAAAAATACGCAGAGGTGAGCTGACTTTGAGAGAAGATTTTGAGCAGTCTTCGGTGCCGACTTTGAGAGGGTTTTCTGCATCCTTTTGAGAGAGAAATTGTGAGAGATTTGAGAGATTATTTGAGGGTTTCTGTTTGTGTGACCTTGTGTGATTGTAAATCCTATTTGTATTCTCTTTCTCTCAAATAGTAAAAACTCCCCCTCCTTGCCCTGTGGACGTAGGCAACTTGCCGAACCACGTAAAATTCGTTTGTCTTGCTGTGATTTGTAATAGCTTGTTAGGTTCACTCGACAAGTCAGTCCTAGAACTGATGAGAGGATGAGTGTATATCCCACTTTGTTAAGATATATCGCGCTCGATTCTTGTTTCCTTTGTGAAATAGGAATTTTATTTGTGATCTTACTCTCTTGTTGTGCAGCAGAGGTGCTGTCGAAATTTCTACTGCGCACAACAAGTGGTATCAGAGCTCGGGTTTTGGCTTGGGGCTTGTTCGAAGGATTCGCTGTAGGATTCTTATTTAAAGAGTTAGATCTACAATATGGGTGAAACAAGCACATCGAGATCATCTCTTTCGAAGGTGATACAGAGTCTGAGCATCAATAATACAAAGTTTGATGTTCTGAAGTTCGACGGCAAGATCAATTTTGGTTTGTGGAGGTGTCAGGTGATGGATGCATTGGATACACAAAATTTGGAGGATTCTCTTGAGTTGAAAGAGAAACCAAATAATATGGAGGACAAGTTTTGGAAGAAGATGAACAATAGGGCTTGTGGAGTTATTAGGTCATGCTTGACGCCAGATCTAATTTATGATGTGATGAACGAGACGTCGGTAAAAAAATTATGGGAAACGCTCAATGAAAAGTATCTTACTAACATCATTGAGAATCAGCTTCACTTGAAGAAGAGGTTTTACCAGTTCAAGATGAAGAGGAGAGTTTCCATTAGGGAGCATGTAAATAACTTTACGAATTTGCTTTCGGATATGGCCAATGTTCATGGTTGAGGATGAAGATAAGACGATGCTACTTTTGTGTTCGTTGCTGGAGGATGATTATGGTACTTTTGTCCTAACTATGATCAATGGTAGAACTATTGTTAGTTATAAGGAGGTGACCTCAGCTTTGATAAATTATGAATTGAGAAAAAGTGATAACGAACCATCCGAGAAGGCATCGGGAGATGCATTAGCAGTTCGAGGTTGTACTCAAAACCATTGGCAGTCCAACCGCTAAAAATCAAGGAATAGAGGTGACCATAAGAGTGTTGGTAGGAACCAGCATTATTTTTGTAAAGAAAAATGACATTGAAAGAACGAGTGCCCAAAATTAAAAGATAAAGCCGAGAAGAATAAAGGAAAAGTTGTACAAGTTTTAGAAGTGAATGTTGTCAAGGCTAGTGACGATAATTTAGATACGGATTCTTCGGACTTTTCATGCTCAGCATTACCGTCAGTTTGTTATGCTGACTCTACAGAGTGGATGATAGATTCTGGTGCTACATACCATATTTGCCCTAGAAGGGATTGGTTCTCTAACTTTGAGGAGTTGGAAAGAGGGGATGTCGTGCTTATGGGTAATGATCACGTATGCCCTATTAGTGGTATTGGTACAGTTCGGATCCGCATGTGTGACGGGGTAACTCGGGAGCTGAAGGAAGTAAGGTTCGTGCCGCAGTTGATGAAGAACATTATTTCACTTGAAACTTTGGCAGCAGCTGGCTATCGGCTGATCTTAGAGAATGCAACTCTGAATGTCACGAAGGGGTCCATGGTAGTGATGCGATGTGTTAGGGAAAACAATCTATACTAGTTGAAGGGTAAGATAATTACAGGGGGTTTGACAGCTTCTATCACTATAGAGGAGGACACTACCAGTTTATGACACATGCGTTTAGCACACTCTGGTGATAAGTCCCTACAGGCATTGGCGAAAGAGGGGCTATTGAAAGGTATGAAGACCTACAAGATGGAGCTATGTGAGTATTGTGTACTTGGGAAGAAGACGAGAGTGAAGTTTGGCATCGCTATTCACAATACCCAAGGTATATTGGACTATATTCACACAGATATTTGGGGTCCTTTCAAGCACAAATCACTTGGTGTGGCCAACTATTTTGTCACTTTTATTGATGATTATTCCAGGAGAAATTGAGTATATCCTATGAAGCATAAACATGAGGTCCTGGATATTTTTGTTGAGTGGAAGAAGAAAGTGGAGCTGCAGACAGGTAGAAAGGTGAAGACTCTTTGTTCGGACAATGGAGGAGAGTATAAGAGTGATCTATTTCTGTAGTTTTACCAAGATCACGACATTAGATGATACTTCACAATTTGTAAGATACCGCAATAGAACGGGGTGGTTGAGAGGTTGAACCGTACCTGATGGAGAAGGTGCGATGTATGATGACACAGAGTGGATTGTCAAGATCCTTTTGGGCCGAGGTGTTAGTTTATGTGAGCTATCTCGTGAATAGGTTATCGTGCAATGCGATACAGGGGAAGACTCTTATGGAGCGTTGGTATGGTTTGGTGGCTAGTGACTATAAGTTGCTTCGGATATTTAGGTGTCCAGCTTATTACCATGTCAGTGATGGTAAATTGAATCCGAGGGCAAAGAAAGCAGTCTTTGTGGGCTTTAGAGAAGGAGTAAAAGTCTTCAAATTGTAGGATCCACAGGACAAGAAGATAGTTATTAGCAGAGATGTTACATTCGACGAGGCGTACATGATGAGGTCTCAAATCCCTCAGCAGGTGGAGGGAGATCAGACAAGAGGGATATCGCAGCAGGTGGAGGATGATGTGACTCCACCCACTCCAGATAACATTGTTTCCATTGAGGCTCCTACAGAGATGACACTGAAAGGAGATGGGATGACAGTCGGGCATTTAGAGGATACAGTGAATGGTGACACTGTAGGCGTCTAAAATTGTCTATGAGAACCCGCATGAAACTTGAAGCAATGAATTGACGAGTCAAGAAGATTCACCTAAGTAGCTCGTGCGCGTCAGTAAATGCGTGCACGTCAAAACAGCTCGTGCGCGCCGGTCAACGCGCGTACGTCAGATCAGCTCGTGCGCACCGGTCAATGCACGTACGTTAAATCAGCTCATGCGCGCCGGTCAAACGCATGCACGTTAACCAGCTCGTGCGCGTCGGTCAACGCGCGCACGCCAATCAGTCCGTGCGCATCGATCAACACGTGTATATTAACCAACGCGCGTTTGACGGTCGGTCTTGCGGCGAAGCATACAAATCAACGAAGCGAACCAAACACGCGAAAGGACAAGTATCGGAAGAAAGAGAACGGAAAAGAAGAAAAAATCGGCAAACCTGCGCGAGCGCAGGACGGAACAAACCGATCTGCGCAAGCGCGGGACGGATCAACCCGACCCGCGCAAGCGCGGGTCGGATCAACCCGACCCGCGCAAGCGCGGGTCGAACTGGTCCGACCCACGCCACACAGTCTGGTACCCAATACGCGTTTTGACGGTTTTAAAGCTGTTTTCACATGATTTATCTATTCCAGGGGTTCCTAACTGACTTGATATCATCCCCAAACGTGATTAGGCTGTTGTTAACTGAAGATAGAGCCAAATCACTTGTTTTCATCCAAATAACCGCTTTCGAAGCCCTATAAATACAAGACTAGGGCCTCCTTTTAGCAGGAGGGGATTATTACTCAAGACGAGGAGGTGCTTCCGGATTGAGGAGTCAAAGGAGCACGAATTTCAGCGAGGGTGGACAGATCTTGGTGAGTTCTTCAGCATAAAGAATGAGAGTTCGAGAGATCCGAAGCCCATTCCCGTCCGTTCCTTGAGATCAGGCTTGGTCTTAATCTCGAGAAGAGTTCTGATTTCGCTTGGTCGATCTCAGCGCTTCAAATCAAACACTACTTCGGTGAAGACGAACCTCTGCCGAATTTTTCATCAACCGGATCCAGATCTAAGGTGGTCCACGGATAAACCCCGGCACAGGCAAAGATCCCACGCAAGCAGAAGACCGATAAACGATCTCTGCGTTTGTTTGATAAAGTTGTAAACTTGTTTTATTTTCATTGTGTAAGGAGATCTTATAAAAAGATCAACTTTTTTATTTTATTCGAGTTTATTGTAACGACTAAAGTTGTAATAGATTCGATAGCAGTGAAAACAGCAACTTTCGACGCAAGCAGAGACTCAGGAGCTGGGTCATGTTCAATAGTCTATTGTAGCAAACAGACCCAGAAGAGTGATTCGTCGGCCAGCTAGATATAATGATGTCATGGTTGCGTATGCCTTATCAGCAGAGGTCGTTGATGATTTGGTTCCTTCTACATTCAAGGAGGCAGAGTCTAGCTCTGATTCGATCAGGTGGATGGAAGCTATTGAGGAGGAGATGCGCTCTCTTCAGAAGAATGACACTTGGGAATTTACAAAGCTACCGAATGGTAAGAAGGCTATTGGATGCAAGTGGGTATATGCAAAAAAAGAGAGATCTTCTATTAGGGACATTCGGTACAAAGCCAGATAGGTTTTCAAGGGTTATGCATAGCTTGAGGGCGTTGATTATAACGAGATATTCTCACCTGTTGTAAAGGATTCGTCGATTAGTATTCTATTGGTATTGGTGGCATAACTGGATTTGGATTTGATCCAGATGGATGTAAAGACAACCTTACTACACAGAGATTTAGATGAGGAGATCTACATGACACAACCTATGGGGTTTAAAGTTATAGGAAAAGAGGAACTAGTATACAAACTGAAGAAGTCTCTTTATGGATTGAAGCAATCGTCACGACAATGGTACAAGAGATTTGACGGCTTTATGATTGGCCAATGGTACACAAGAAGCTCATATGACCCATGTGTTTATATGCACAAGAACATGATAGTGAGTACATCTATTTGTTATTATATATTGATGATATGCTTATTACCTCCAAGAATTCTTTAGCCATTCGAAAGTTAAAAAAGGAGCTGTCATCCGAGTTTGAGATGAAAGATCTTAGAGAGGCGAAGAAG
This sequence comes from Asparagus kiusianus, assembly GCA_022839385.1. NCBI lineage: Eukaryota > Viridiplantae > Streptophyta > Magnoliopsida > Asparagales > Asparagaceae > Asparagus > Asparagus kiusianus. The sequence goes on from BQKN01064714.1 coordinate 78,138, forward strand.
ATATTGGGTATGAAGATCGAGAGAGACAGGGCGACAGAGAGATTGAAGCTTACATAGAGGAGTTATTTGCAGAAGATGTTGAAGAAATTCAGCTTTGATGGCAATGCAAAGGCAGTGAGTACTCCGTTGACTCCCCACTTTAAGCTTTTAGCTAAGATGTCACTTGTTTTAGTTAAGAACAGAGAATATATGTTGAAGGTTTCATATGCAGGTGCGGTGGGTAGCGTGATGTATTCTATGGTGTGTATGAGGTCAGATTTGTCACAGGCCATGAGTATGATATCTAGGTACATGCATGACCCCGAGAAAGGTCATTGGGAGGCTGTGAAGTGGATTCTATGGTATATCAAAGGTACCATGGATGTTGGTTTGGTATTTCAGAAGAATGAGAAGACAGGGCAGGATTGTATTGGCTATATGGATTCAGATTTTACGGGGGATCTTGACAAGTGCCGGTCTACTTCAGGATATGTTTTTACATTGGCAGGAGCACCGGTATATTGGAGATGTACACTTCAGTCTACAGTGGCTCTCTCTACTACAGAGGCGGAGTATATGTCAGTAACTGAAGCTATGCAGGAGGCTTTATGGTTGTGTGGATTGTTGGAGGACTTGGGGATTATACAGGAGACCATTCGGGTGTATTGTGATAGCATGTCGGCTATCTATTTGGCAAAAAACTAGGTTTATCATGCGCGCACGAAGCACATTGATGTCAGATTCTACTTTGTTCATGATGTTTTAGATGACGATGATGTCATATTGGAGAAGATTCACACAAAGGATAACCCTGTTGATATGTTGACCAAAGTTGTTTCAGGTGTTAAGTTTGGTCATTGTTTGGAGCTTTTGAACATTCTTCGGTGTTGAGGCCTTTGGAGGCTATTTGGGTGAACTACGTGAAGCTTGATTCCTTGGATAAGAGAATACGTAGGCAGTTTTTAGATGCAGCCGGGTTGGATTAGTTGTTTTTGTTAGACCCTAGAGGGGGGTGATTAGGGTCTTATGCTAATCTAATCCGATTTAAATGCCAATTAAAATTAATTAACAAGTTATCCTAGCAAGTATGAAATGCAACAATGTATATGAGCTAGGATAAGCAATATGAACAATGAGATATATCCTATATGATAGAAACATATGCAAGGATATATAAACTAACACAAGATGATATATCCTACCAAGGAGATATACAATAGGATATATGCTAGGATATGTAAACTAACACAAGGGTAAACAATATGAACTAGATAGTGGATCATATAAATAATGAGCTAATGACAATGGCGATAAGAAATATAAACACAAGTATAAATAAACGCCAAAGCACACTCAAACACAAGATATGATCACGGAGTTCGGACCTTCCGTCCTACGTCTCCGCTCCCCACTCCCGGGGAGAAATCCACTATCACGACCGGGTTTTCTACGCTCACCCGAATAACGTTTACACCTCACAGTATCGGTTTTCAACGCTCACCGATCAACGTCACTCCTCACACTCGGTTTTCTAGTTCACTAAAAACTACACAACACACTCGGTTTTCTAGCTCACCGAAAACCTTACAACACTCACAATGTAACAAATATAAATTTGTTCTCTATAATAGATGAGAACTCAATTAAGCACAACTCAATGTTACAAACTCTTACAACCCTAATATACTATGTATGCAAATACAATAAGCTCAAGTGGGTGTGTGTAACAATGAGATTCAATAAATCAAAACTAAACTCAACTAAAATCAAGCATATAGAAATTACAAACAAAATTATAAATAGCTAGAAATGAGTTTAGAAAACTTCTCAATTGATAACAAGATGGAGAGATGGAGATTTGAGGCCCAAACAATAAGATAATCTCCTCCACTTGTGAAAGCTAAAACTGCTTTAAATCAAACCCTTAAACAAGCTTAAACTCTTTTTAAAACCCTTGTTTAAAAACTTCTTTTCATTAGTTAAAGAAGAGATCAGCAATGGGGTATTTATACCCATTCAAGATCTCAACAAAAAAACCCCAAAACAAATGACAACAAAGCCCCCAGAAATCAGCTCAGAAAAATAGCCGTTAGTGTCTAACGGATCTATTGTCGGTCGACCGGAAATTCTGTCGGTCGACCGACGGAGAGCAAAAACACGAAGAAAACAATCTGGACCATCGTCGGTCGACCGATGCGGTCGACCGATGGAGCTTTCAGTCGACCGGACCGGTCGACCGACAGACTCTCTGTCGCCCAGTGAACACATGAACTCAGGTTCGATCGACCGGTGCGGTCGACCGAAATCTGATACACTCAAAAACTGGTTTTTAAAGCTATTTTTGAGACCTTTGAAAATATGTTAAAAAATAACAAATGAAGTCCAAAAATCATGAAACTTTGGGAAAAGTATATAAATATGTAAATGAACATGTTACAAAAAGAATTTTCCAAATTGCATTTCCCAGTTGAGAGAAATAAATATTTGAACACAAATTTATAGTTTTGAAAAACTGTTAACATATACGATTTTGTAAAATCAATTGGGCACAGTAAATCAACTCTAAAAATAATAAAATTTTGAGAGAAGTTTTTAAACATGTAGATAAACATGTCAAAGAAAGAATTTCTTGAATACTACTTCCCATTTATGAAAACTCATCTATTTGGTAAAACATGCACGAACAAAAACATGATTTTGTAAATTCCATTAAACATAACAAATCAATTCCAAACTTGATGAAACTTTGCGAAATGTTTATAAACATGAAAACAAACATGTTAGAAAAATAATTTCTCAAATTAAATTTCTATTTATGAAAACACATGTATTTTGCAAGTGTGTCCAAAGCATGAAAACCCAAAAACATACATGTATATATATAACTATATATATACATAGAAACCAAATACGCGTGTGTATATGGTATTGAGCTTAAGGTACTTAACACACATAATATAAAACCTAAACTAGATTACCCAAACCGATCTTGATCTTCAATAAGCTTGACTTGGTACACTATGCGGATGAAGCTTGAACTTGATCTTTAACTTTGAATAGCGTAGGCTTCTCTCCACAATTCCGCCAACCTCCATTTGATATCGTCGTTGAGGCGCTATTCCATCCATCCTCCAACAACGTTGTTTGTCTATAATAAATAAGAAAACACAAAAACTAGACAAACAACATTAGTAGTAAATTATTTGTTAAACATCATCAAAACAAAAAGGCCAACAATCTCCCCCTTTTTGATGATGACAAACAATTTACAAAAAGGAATATATGCATGAAGGAAATGAACATATACAAGATAATATACATGCATATTAAATAAAGAATTTTATACTCATAATATTTCTCCTCCTTTGACAACATCAAAAAAGGGGACAAAAGGATTAAGAGAGCGAAAGCTCCCCCTATCAATAAGCATGGGTGAGTATAACTCATAGAAAGATATAGGGATTGCTCCCCCTATCAAAAAGCCATATAGAAAATATGCAATTATTAACATGACAAACAAATGTGAGCAAGCATAAATGAAAGATATGCTAGATATCACTCACATACAAACAAGATAATGAGAACACATAATGATATGTCACGATAAATAGGTGTCTCAAAATACAAGCCTAAAAACCATGTATAAAAAATAGATTTATGAAATCAAAAGAGAGAAAACATGAGAATCATGCAAAAAGAGTTTTCGAATGAAAACAAATCAACCAAATGAAATTATAAATCAACCATTTAAACCAAAAATGATGTTTGATCAACAAAAAGAATTTCTTTGTAAGACTTGATCAAACCACTCATAGAATACATTATAAAGCACGAATAGATGATCCATTTGCACAAACACATAAATATCATCATATAGGTGAATTATAATGAATTCAAAAGCAACAAATCAAACCACACTTTTCAAGAGAGGCAACAATTATATCAAGCTCTTAAGCTTGTTCCAACCCATATAATCATATTAGCATCCGGTAAACATGATTTGGGAATAAACACCCAATAAATCCGGAGGGTTATATAAATGCAAACCTCTCATCAAAGCAAAAACAATAATCATGAAAACAAAAGAATTTAACCAATTAAAAGGAATTGTTTTCATAAAGTTTAAAATACATTTTTCAAAACCAAGAAAGAGAAAAATAAAAACACTAAAATTCTTGGTTTAAAAATTATTTTGGCACCCAAGCATTCTTGGTGCCGGTTTGTTTAGGGACATGACCCCTATCAATAAAGCTCAAAGCCCTAGGGTTATGAACCCTCTTAGGCATATGTAGTGCACGAACACGGTTATAACAAAAATTACTTAAATGACCCTTCCGATTGCAATAAGTACAATGGAAAGGAAGCATTTGCTTATGTTGACCAAACGGTTGTGCACGGGAAACATTAGAAACATTTGCAAACATGGATGGTCTTTTAAAATTGTTTTGCAAATGTGAAACTCTCTTTAAATCAAAACAAAATTTGGTCAAATGACCAAATCTCCCACAATGGTCACACTTAAACTTTTGTGGTCTTTTAAAATCATTTGGCAAAAGTGAAGTCCTTTTCAAATCATAGCAAAATTTTGCCAAATGGCCAAAACGTCCACAAACATCACATTTGAACACATTAGCATGTTTATTATGTGTATGATAAGCATATGCATGTGTATGTGATGAAGAAGCCTTATGAGATGCACAAGAAGTATTGATATTACTATTTTTAAATTTTTGTGCATCATAGCAAAATTTAGCTAAATGGCCTTTGCGACCACAAATAGAGCACTTGTAAACTTTGTTATACAAGTGTGCATAGTGTGTAGGTGATTTTGTAATACTAGACTTAGCACATTTGTCCATAAGTTTCTTATTATTAACAATACATGTTTTTAAGGTTGAATCTAAACAAGATATGCGGTTCTTAATATGATTCAACTCATCATTATGCATACAAGTATTGTTATTAGAAGTAGAACATATATAATTATCTATAAAAGATTCAGTATCATTTTGTATGTTCTTTATTTCTAACATGGCATTATCTCTTTCATGAGTTAAGCTAGAAATAGATGATGTTAATTTTTCATTTTCCAAAATTAACATGTCATTGTTTTCTTTAAGCATGGTATTTTCTTTTGCAATGACATCCAATTTTAACACTAGCTCCTCATGATCGGATTCTAAATTATCATGCTTGTATTTTAAATTAATAAAATCTTTATGCAAATTGTTGTAGGCATGCAATAATTTCTTAGATGCACAAACAAGTTCATCACTAGATAACTCATTATCGGGTTCGAATTCACAAACCTCACTGGGGCTATCGCCTAGTGCACGTGTGCATAATGCTCCATATGAACTTGAAGCGGGATCCTCCAAAGCTTGTCGGATCGCCTCCAAGTCTCCTTGATGTGCTTCTATAAATTTCCATAAGTTGTAAGCACTATCAAAATGAACAAATTTGTTAGACATAGATGAATTAAAAGCATTTAGCAAATATTCTAACAAAATATTGTTCATTGTAAACATACGATGATCATTCTTATTCCACTTGGATTTCTCCAAAGTGGGCACAATATAAGCATCATCTATAATATCCCATAAATCAAAGTGTTTAGATTGAACAAAAAGTTTAAATCTAACACACCATTGGGCATAAGGGAAATTATCTAATCTAGGAGCAATATTGATGGCATAACCTAAACCATGCATATCCATAATATAAAAGGCAAGCAAGATACAAAAACAATCAAAACAAGATTAGCACAAAAAGATAACTTGGATCTTTAACTCAAGGCGGTTAGTCCTTAAATCAAAGAGCACCAAGCTCTGATACCAATTGTTAGACCCTAGAGGGGGGGGTGATTAGGGTCTTATGCTAATCTAATCCGATTTAAATGCCAATTAAAATTAATTAACAAGTTATCCTAGCAAGTATGAAATGCAACAATGTATATGAGCTAGGATAAGCAATATGAACAATGAGATATATCCTATATGATAGAAATATATGCAAGGATATATAAACTAACACAAGATGATATATCCTACCAAGGAGATATACAATATGATATATGCTAGGATATGTAAACTAACACAAGGGTAAACAATATAAACTAGATAGTGGATCATATAAATAATGAGCTAATGATAATGGCGATAAGAAATATAAACACAAGTATAAATAAACGCCAAAGCACACTCAAACACAAGATATGATCACGGAGTTCGGACCTTCTGTCATACGTCTCCGCTCCCCACTCCCGGGGAGAAATCCACTATCACGATCGGGTTTTCTACGCTTACCCGAATAACGTTTACACCTCACAGTATCGGTTTTTAACGCTCACCGATCAACGTCACTCCTCACACTCGGTTTTCTAGTTCACCGAAAACTACACAACACACTCGGTTTTCTAGCTCACCGAAAACCTTACAACACTCACAATGTAACAAATATAAATTTGTTCTCTACAATAGATGAGAACTCAATTAAGCACAACTCAATGTTACAAACTCTCACAACCCTAATATACTATGTATGCAAATACAATAAGCTCAAGTGGGTGTGTGTAACAATAAGATTCAATAAATCAAAACTAAACTCAACTAAAATCTAGCATATAGAAATTACAAACAAAATTATAAATAGCTAGAAATGAGTTTAGAAAACTTCTCAATTGATAACAAGATGGAGAGATGGAGATTTGAGGCCCAAACAATAAGATAATCTCCTCCACTTGTGAAAGCTAAAACTGTTTTAAATCAAACCCTTAAACAAGCTTAAACTCTTTTTAAAACCCTTGTTTAAAAACTTCTTTTCATTAGTTAAAGAAGAGATCAGCAATGGGGTATTTATACCCATTCAAGATCTCAACAAAAAAACCCCAAAACAAATGACAACAAAGCCCCCAGAAATCAGCTCAGAAAAATAGCCGTTAGTGTCTAACGGATCTATTGTCGGTCGACCGAAAATTCTGTCGGTCGACCGACGGAGAGCAAAAACACGAAGAAAACAATCTGGACCATCGTCGGTCGACCGATGCGGTCGACCGATGGAGCTTTCGGTCGACCGGACCTGTCGACCGACAGACTCTTTGTCGCCCAGTGAACACATGAACTCAAGTTCGGTCGACCGGTGCGGTCGACCGAAATCTGATACACTCAAAAACTGGTTTTTAAAGCTATTTTTGAGACCTTTGAAAATATGTTAAAAAATAACAAATGAAGTCCAAAAATTATGAAACTTTGGGAAAAGTATATAAACATGTAAATGAATATGTTACAAAAAGAATTTTCCAAATTGCATTTCCCAGTTGAGAGAAATAAATATTTGAACACAAATTTATAGTTTTGAAAAACTGTTAACATATACGATTTTGTAAAATCAATTGGGCACAGTAAATCAACTCTAAAAATAATAAAATTTTGAGAGAAGTTTTTAAACATGTAGATAAACATGTCAAAGAAAGAATTTCTTGAATACTACTTCCCATTTATGAAAACTCATCTATTTGGTAAAACATGCACGAACATGTGCACGAACAAAAACATGATTTTGTAAATTTCATTAAACATAACAAATCAATTCCAAACTTGATGAAACTTTGCGAAATGTTTATAAACATGAAAACAAACATGTTAGAAAAATAATTTCTCAAATTGAATTTCTATTTATGAAAACACATGTATTTTGCAAGTGTGACCAAAGCATGAAAACCTAAAAACATGCATGTATATATATAACTATATATATACATAGAAACCAAATACGTGTGTGTATATGGTATTGAGCTTAAGGTACTTAACACACATAATATAAAACCTAAACTAGATTACCCAAACCGATCTTGATCTTCAATAAGCTTGACTTGGTACACTATACGGATGAAGCTTGAACTTGATCTTTAACTTTGAATAGCGTAGGCTTCTCTCCACAATTCCGCCAACCTCCATTTGATATCGTCGTTGAGGCGCTATTCCATCCATCCTCCAATAACGTTGTTTGTCTATAATAAATAATAAAACACAAATACTAGACAAACAACATTAGTAGTAAATTATTTGTTAAACATCATCAAAACAAGAAGGCCAACAGTTTTTTTATGGGGGAGATTGTTTGATCTCTCATTTGAGTTCTCGACTTGTTGTGGATTGAATCCGTTGTTGTGAATTTATTCCACTTCGTACTGGACGCAACAAGTGGGACATTTAAATGTTTTTGGTGTTGGCTTAGTTTTAGGAGAAAACTTCACTGAGGTGTAGAATTATGAACGTGGGGGCCACATCAGGCATGCGGTAGCAGCAGGCACGCGGGCCCACCCTAGGTACATGATCAGCATCGGGCCCACCTGATGTACATGTGAAGCGGTTCCTTTTCCTGAATAATTTTTGGCCTGCTATCTTTTCTATAAATACCAAAATCCTCTTCTAGGGTTGTGTGCTGGGTAAAAAAAAATACGCAGAGGTGAGTCGACTTTGAGAGGAGATTTTGAGCGGTCTTCAATGTCGACTTTGAGAGGGTTTTCAGCATCCTTTTGAGAGAGAAATTATGAGAGATTTGAGAGATTAATTGAGGGTTTCTGTTTGTGTGACCTTGTGTGATTGTAAACCCTATTTATATTCTCTTTCTCTCAAATAGTAAAAAATTCCCCCTCCTTGCCCTGTGGACGTAGGTAACTTGCCGAACCACATAAAATTCATTTGTCTTACTATGATTTGTAATAGCTTGTTAGGTTCCCTCGACAAGTCAATCCTAGAACTGATGAGAGGAAGAGTGTAAATCCCACTTTGTTAAGATATATCATTGTGGATTCTTATTTCCTTTGTAAAATAGGAATTTTAGTTGTGATCTTACTCTCTTGTTGTGCAATAGAGGTGCTGTCGAAATTTCCGCTGCACACAATAACAAACACCAACAAAATTTGTTGATTCGTAAAGACTAGCCAGACAACAACGTTGATATAGCTTTGTACACCATAGACAAGAAAGTGATCATCGGGAATTATTGTCATATATTCTCATAAATATTTGGATCAGAAAAGAAGTAAAAATGTGATCAATTAGCAACTGACTTTATGACAATCGTAAATCATGATTAAGATAATCACCCAAATGATTGGTTAATAGAGCTATAAACTAATAATTAATATCACACAATTTCTTGTTTTGGTATAACAAATTATGATTAAGATAATCGTCCCTATTGTTGGAGAGACTCCCTTAGAGATACCCTCTCTTCCTTAGCCAAACATGAGAAAACCTATTGGAAACAAAGGCCCAAACTCCTTTGGCTAAAAGAAGATTCCAACACATCCTTCTTCCACTAGATAGCTTCCCACCACAGAAGGAAAAACTTCATCCCACACCCAACCATCAACAACTCGATAGTATACTCAGAACCAGAAAAACAATAGTTTTTTCCATCACTTTGCTAACCTCTTCAAAGCCATCCCACCATCCCCCTTTCAAGTTAACTGGGGGCACCTCTATTGTGCCCCCCCCCCCCCCTCACAAACCTTTCTTCTTTGGAAACCCCCTTCTCGGATACATAAATTAAGGCAACAGTTTTTAGTCTTCATCCAGACAAAGCACCAGGCCCTGATGGCTTTCCCATTCTTTTTTATTAAACCTTCTGGGACATCATCAAAGAGGATTTGCTTGCCTTATTTTCCTATCTCTTCGTAGATTGCTCAACGGATTATTCAAAATATTCACCAAAGTCCTAGCCAATAGACTATGCACCTTCCTCCACTCACTAATTCACCCAACCCAATCTGCCTTTCAATCCGGCAAATCCACCCTAGATTCCATTGTTCTTGGCCACGAAATGATCCACCACTGCTTCTCCAAAAAAAGTGAGGCATGCATTGTCAAAATAGATTTCAGCAAAGCCTTTGATTGTGTTAGCTGGGACTTTCTCCTATCTCTCCTCAAGGCTAGGGGATTTGGTCAGAAATGATGTATGTGGATCCATAACATACTCTCTTCCTCCAAATCCTCTGTCCTCGTAAATGACAACCCAACAAACATCTTCAATAGTCATAGAGGTCTCAAGCAAGGGGATCTCCTATCCCCCATGCTATTCATACTTGTGGTTGATGTGTTGTACAGAATGTTATACAATAACACTGCTCATGGCAATCTATCTGAACTCCATCTTAAGGGTAAGCTGAATGACATTAAATCCCTTCAATTTGCTGATGACACCATCATCTTTTGCAAAGCAGACGTATCCAACATGATAAATCTAAAGTCTATTCTTTACCTCTTTGAAGAAGTATCAGGCTTGGCCATTAACTTCTCCAAATCCAACCTCTTTTCTAGCGGAAATCATCCACTCGGGGTCCTCAGCTGGCCAACATTCTTAACTATTCTTATGCTCCCCCTCCATTCAGATACCTAGGTCTCCCCTTAAGAAAGTACCTCTTTCTAAAACTGATTGGCAACCACTGCTGGATTCCTTCTATCGCAAACTTTCTCTTTGGAATAGCAAGCAACTCTCATTTGGTGGCCGTCTGGTGCTCCTCAACTCAGTTCTATCCTTCCTACCACTATACTACATGTCACTTTAAACTCTTTAGTTGGCCCATCAAGGTCAAAGACAGAACCAGACACAACTTCCTTTGTGGGCAAACTCTTCTAATGCCAGAGGCAAATATTTGGTTAAATGGGAAAAAGGCTGCACTCTTAAACCGTGCGGAGGCCTGGGTATCTCCAACCTCCATCTCTTTAACACTTCCCTTTTGTCCAAATGGCTATGGAAATACTTCGATATGGATAACCATGTAGGTTAGGTTCTTCAATCCATATACTCATCCAACCCTCATAGCTCACCTCCTAGTAACCAATGCTCCAAATTCTGGAAAGACGTTCATTCAGGCTACCAGTACTTTTCAGACATAGTCAAGTGGCATCTAGGTAATGGTCACATGATCCTCTTTTGGAAGGACAAGTGGATAGGAGATAACTCTCTGGCTAGTCTCTTGCCTCTAGCATACAACCTTGTCTTCTTTAAGCACATCACCATTGAATCTCAAGGGAGATTTCAAGGGGACTGCGGGTGCTGGAGACCCATCATCAGGAAGCCAATTCATGACAATGAAAGAGAGCAAGTCCTAGCTCTAAAGCAGCTGTTAACATCTAGCAACCTCCGTCCCTCTAACATCTCTGACAAGGTCCTATGGCCCCTTAGTATCTCAAGGACATTCACAGTCAAATCCCTCTACTCCATATTATCTGACGGAGGCACTCGTAATCCCCATTACTCTATAATCTAGAACAACCAGCTGCCTAGTAGAGTCAGGTTCTTCCTATGGCTGTTATCCATGGCTAAGCTAAAGACTAAGGACATGCTCACTAAGCAAGGCTGGGCAAACGATCCATCCTATTCTTTTTGCAGCACCAGAAATCCCATGACCACCTCTTTCTCTCCTGCTAAATCGCCAAACAAGTTTGGGCTCCATTCCTCCCTTCATAGCATCCCTTCCTCTACGTATCCAGCAGTGCTTTAGTACATGCATCGATGGGTCTATTCCAACCTGAACGCGACAAATTTGGGGTCTTTGCTTCCCCACCATTTGATGGGTCTTTTGGAGAGCATGAAATAACCTTATATTCACAAAAATAGTCTCCACCCCTCAACAACTCATCTCCAAGGCGGCTCGCTATTTAATTTTCTGGGCAGGTGCAACCACATCCAAGAAGGCTCTTAAACTGAAAAATCTTATTTGGGAGAAAGGCTTCTCGGATCTTATTTCTTCAAGCAAAGACAACAATGGAGGTTTATGACTCCATTTTCAGCTCTCGACAGCAGACACATCCTCCATTCTGCTCATTTTGGACTAACTTTTGTTACTATTAATATTGTTTTGGATTGCTATTATTTACCCCTCTTCTTTGTATATATCCAGGGATATCTATGAATGATTTCGTCAATCTACCCTAGCAGTTTGGGGATTCTGTGCAAATCACTACTAGATATCCATTTTTGTGTAATTTTTTGGTATTTACAGTATAAATACAGATATTGATAGGACAACTTGCCCTATTTTGCCTTTAAAAAAAAGAAACAACAAAAAGCCCAAGTCAAGATAAATCCCTCTCGCCAATATATAAGATCTGAGGTGTTCGAAGAGTCTTAGTTGATGTGATCTCCTCTCAAAATTTCCAAATGAAATCTTGTCCAGATTTAGCTGTCTCAAGCTAGTTTTCTGTCAAGGGACCCATGCATGTAATGCCTAAAGGCATCTCTTTCAAAATACCCAACCACTCGAACGTTATCTTGTCTTCCTCCTTTGCATTGGATTCTATGCCCTTCTATTAAAACTATACCTCTTTAAGTTTTACCCTGCAAAGTTCTTACTTAATTCGCCTACTACTTTGTGCTTTAGGATATGTTCTCATAACGCAAATTACAGAGGGATAGATTTTTGTTATGTCTGAGATCACGTGGGTAATATTGAGGAAGAGTTGCTTTCACTTTAGTACCCCAAAGTTTCTCCCATCTGTGATTTTACCTTGGATTCTCTTTGTTTCTATTAAAAACTATGCCTCTTTTAGATTAACCTTTCACATGTCCTACTTTATGCTTTAGGATATGTTCTCAATACGATACAAAAAAGATAGCAATTAAAGTGGGATATTGTTATATTTAGGAGGGGGGTTAGTTCTGACAATCTTACTATCATATATCGGTTATTTTCACAGTAATATCTCAAAATTTTATTACTTTTTTTACTTTAGTACAATGGAGCTTTTGAATTAGCTCAAAAGATGTCCTGAATTTTTTAAGAGACAATTAACACTTTTAACGTAAAATCAGAAACTGAAATGACATTTATATTCTTTCGTAACCATTTAAATATAAGAGAATAATAAGGGGATTAAGAAGTATTCTTTCTGAAACAAGGATGGAAAAATGTCCAAATATAATCATGTGCTAATCTTCTGATAGCCAGTAATCTAATTGTAACAGAGCTTCTAACAGTCAACTGTCAACTAATGGAAGATAGCAAAGTGTAAAATAGCTAAACTTTAGGGTATCATTTTGACTGATTTAAATTTCAAGATACAAAAAATGACAAAAATGGAGAGAGAGAAGGGGGGGCCCGCGTCTAGGCAAGTTTTAAAAAAAAAAGTATTAAAGTGAAAATAACCCTTTGGAGGGATATATAGCAATCAAATTAACTCTGCTTTTATTTCATATTTTCAGAGCTGTCTTGTTGACTTGTTGTACATTATTCCCAAATTAAATCCTTTCACCCTCAAATTAAAGCACAAACTAGAAAGAAAAAAGTTCACAATTAGGTTGTAGAATTATGAATTTAGCTTAATTTCATGATTTTGATTTTTCTAAAAAGAACAATTATATATATCTCAAAATTATTCAAGAGGGATTTTCCCAAGACAGATATAATTTTTGATCAAAGGAGAAAATAGACAAAGAAGCAAATTATGGAGAAGAAGCAATCAAATTGCTATTTGCTTCCTCTACTTTGCTACATTCTTCATCGGATAAATCAGTGATACAACTAGAAGTAGGGGACTGAGAGCCAGAATCACCACCCCTCATATGATTCATCTCCATGAACACGACATCGTTGTTTCTACCTTGCAAGTTGTCATAGTATTGTGACATATCTTCATTTATTCTTGAAGCTTTCTTCTTCACAAAAATGTGACATACCACCCAATCATGGTCTTGAAACAAAGGGCTCTACGTGAAAGCAAATTAGATAAACAATGTTAAATAAAACAATGCAACAGGAGTGTTAATTATTTGATAAAATCATACACATACAGATACATACATGCATATTTTTTTTAAAAAAAATTTGATCCTCTCATTTATTTCTGTCATTTGGTAAAGGATGGTTCAACGCACCAATTTCAACCCCTAAAAAAGGTCAATTATAATTCACTATAGAGTAGCTAATATCATATTTTATGTATATTGCGTTTTTTTTTCTATTTTTAAAATACTTTAGTGGTCCACAAATTAAAGTATTGTATAGTTGAGATGGTATATTGGACCATCCATTATAAATAGTGAAAATGAGAGCCTATGGTGTCATACCAAATGTGGTGGACATCTCAACATCCACATTAAGACTATTTAAGAATCCAATACATTAAAAGAAAATCTTTTGGACATACTACCATCCTAACCCCACTTCATACCATACACCATTAAGCATACTAGTCAATAGCAAACTTGTATTGGAACTCTTAATTTCTTGCTTTACTAGACAATAAGGATAACCAAATTCACTATTTAGTTTTTAAATAAAAAGTTAATCACAAATTAGTCACTTGTTAAGTATAGCTCTAGATCCTATTCTCATTGCTTCAAATCCCATGATCTCAAAATGTAACCAACTTTTTGGTAGTTGTACATATACTACATGTGTACAAATACAGTGGAAAATCATATGGTTTCTCTCTCTGAAGTCACATATATAACACTCAGGTGACAAGGCGTAGATAACTGATCAGAGATAATAAATGACTAGGTTTCTTCACTGCATGTACTACCATAGAGTGTATATATTCAATTAACCCTTGTCAAGTAAAAGCCAAGTCTTGGAAGTAAGACACACTAATTATGCTTCGATAAGGTTGCAAAAATCTCACCTTGGTTGGGTTCTTAACATGGGTTGAAGCCATGATTTCATGATCAACAAGGCGATACTCGTGCATGAACCAATGAGTTCTAGCTCCAGCAGGATACCTCACTTGATGAAACACAAGAACCTTCTTCATCCCAACAATCACATTCCTCTTTGAGCACCATATGGCTTGCTCTCTTCCTGTTGCCTTCCAGTACCCTGACCTCGTTGCTCTACTCGATCGATTACCGTTTCGATATCTCGCCTCTTGGAGGCTGAAGAAGTACTTCTCTCCTTCAAAGCAACCTAAATTTATGATGTTACGTATCATTAAGTTTTTAATTAGGCAAGCAAAAAACCTTGGAATTAACTGTGAATAGATCCCCTGACAGAAAATTTAATTTCTAACTCTTTTAGCCTCAAGAGTAAACGAAACTTTTTTTTTCCTTAACAGATAGACCTCCTAGGGTAAAAGAGTCACAAAAAATTTAATACGAGGAGTCCTCGTAAAAATAAAACCAGAGGAGTAGTAAATTCAGAACGACTGTGCTACAAACAAGTGTGGCTGGTATTCTGACCGGGCAAATCCCAGGGATCGCGATTCCCGAGAATGATCTCGGGAATGATGGCAGCCGGCAGAGGGGATGACGTGGCCTTCCTCTTGAGGTATTGTACCACAAGCTCTTCATCGGTAGGACGGAACCTAAAGCCCGGTGGCAATCTGGTAAGCTTCTCCATTGCTTAATTAGGAGATTTTCGGCTTAATTAAGTCAGAAATTAACAAGAGCTACCAAAGGTTCATCCCTTCATTTTTCTTATATATAATGAGTTTTTGCATTAATCGTATAGAGGGAGAGAGAGAGAGAGAGAGAGAGAGAGAAGAGAAGCAAAGGTTCTTCTTATATAGGGGAGAGAGAGAGAGAGAGAGAGAGAGAGGAGAGAAGCAAAGGTTCTTTTTATATAGGAAAGATGGTGGAAGAAGGCGACGGCCAGTGTGGCGTGAATTATACTCAACGACCTTTCGCGTTGACGAGCTTGCTGGCTTTAGTTCTACTTTTATGCAAGGTACGGAGGCTGTTAAATAAAAGGAGAATTTTTTTAAAAAAATCGTTTTTAAAATATAATTTGCAAAATCTACCTTTTCTTAAATAATGAACCGAATCAACAATTTTTTGGTCACGTCATTAAAGTTAGCCAAAAAGATGTCGATTTGAAAAAAAAATCTTCTTTAAAATATACGGGACTACTAGTCTCGTGTAATTAGTAATTGCTAATTATGAAATTGATTGGGCTCAAAATATACATGGGACTAATTGTCTCGTGCAATCATTCCCTTTTTTTTTAATCTCAGCCACCATCACCCCACTTCCAGATCTCCTGCCTCCTCTTCTCCTCAATCTCCTCCAGGGTTGTGATCGAATATCGAGGGCTGCGGTCGAAGGTCGGGGGAGTCTCGAGAGCAAGGGCGGTGATTGAAGGTGGCCTCGAGGGCGATGGTCGAGGGAGCCTCGAGGGCGAAGATGATGATGGCCTCGAGGACAATGGTCAAGGGCTAGGGTCAAGGGTGAGGGCGGTGGTTGAGGGAGCCTCGAGGGGGAGGGTGAGGGCAGTGGTCGAGGGTGGTCTTGAGGAGAGTGGTCGAGGGATCCTCGAGGGCAATGAGGTAAGGGCGGTGGTCGAGGAAGACTCAAGGGCGAGGGTTGAGGGTGGCCTAGGATGGTGGTCGAGGGCGACCTAAGGCGGTGGTCGAGGGCGAATCAGATGAGAGAGGAAAGATATGAAGAGGAAGGTTAGAGGAGAGAGAGCACAGGTTGAAATTTTTAATTAACGAGACTAATTACACGGGACTAGTAGTCTTGTGTATTTTAAAGATGATTTTTTTTAAATCGATCTCTTTTTTGCCAGTCTTGATGATGTGGCAAAAAAGAAGTCGAGTTTGCTCATTATTTAGGGAAAGAGTCGATTTTTCTAATTATGTTTTAGAAACATTTTTTTTAATTCTCCTTAATTAAAATTTAAAAATTGAAAGGGGTTTTATTTATGAAAGGCAAAAGGGTATAAGATCTTAAAACAAATCTTTTGTGTATTAAATAAATATATATGTTATTATTCGATATGAGTTGCTTGAGCATCCTTGTCAGATTTCATTGCCACGACGATGCTCTAATGAGAATTAGGGGTCTCATTAACCGTTCCAACTTTAAATCAATTGAGTGTAACAAAATCAAATTAAGTCTTGACGCTTGTCTGGCCAAAAAAAAAGGTTAAAGACTTAAATTGGTTTTCTTAGAGTGCGTTTGGTTACCAATGTGTTTTTATTGTTGTGTTTTTCTAGAAAAACACATTGGTGTTTGGTTTTTCTCCCAAAAGTGTTTGCAATCGTTTGAAAAACACATTGGATCGGATGGATCAGATGGTTTTTCTAAAACAATCATATATTCAGCAAAAAAGGAAAATTAATCATATATTAATTAATATTAATATATTAATATATTAATATATTAATATTAATATATTAATTAATATATTAATATCTTAATATATTAATATTAATTAATAGTAATTAATATATTAATATTAATTAATATTAATATTAATATTAATTAATATTAATTAATATTAATTAATATTAATTAATATTAATATATTTAATTAATATTAATATATTAATATTAATGTTAATATATTAATATTAATATTAATATTAAT
>BQKN01064715.1:3254-76395 GCA_022839385.1 Asparagus kiusianus
ACACCAGCAGCCGAAGAAGGATAGATGAAGATCGAATCCCTCAGCTCCCTATTCAGAATCCCCTTGCTACCAGTCCTCTTCTTCTTCTTCTTCGTCTTCGCCATTTCAAATCGAGGAGGAAGTGCACGTTAGCAGGGAGATCACCCGCTAAAATGCACCCTCATGAAGAAATAGCAAGAGAGTGTAGGAAAACAGTAGAAGAATTAGCCAGGTAGACTGGCAGTTGACCGTCGCGGTCGACCGTGAAAGTGCACAAAGGCCACTAGGAATCGGAGCTGAAGGCGGTTGACCGCAAGGACCCTGTTGCGATTTTACTCTCAGGAAATCAGTACGGTCGACCGTCGTGATCGATCGTGCCATGATTGTAATTATTTTTACTCTCAGGTTTGTGGTTTGGTCGACCGTCGTGGTCGACCGCGAAACCTGCGTGGTCAACCGCGACGGTCGACTGCAGATGCAGTTTGGGCTGGGCTTTGGTTTTTGACCCGGTTTATTTCTGAGTTGATATATAACCCTAAACCTGATTAATTAGGGTTAAGCAAGGATGATTTTTAGCAGTCTTTGAGAGAGGTTGCTGCATCCAATTGTGGGAAAATTGTGAGAGATCTAGAGCTTTGTTTTAGGGTTTGATTGGTGAGATTTGTAACTTAATTTGTATTCTCTTGATTTCTAATAGTAAGAACTCCCCCTCCTTATCCCGTGGATATAGGCAACTTGCCAAACCACGTAAATCATTTGTTCTTGCTGTGGTTGTGCTTTGCTTATTAGTTGTGGTTTATCTCAAGTTATTGTTGTGTCACTCTGAGAAGCTTCCGCCACGCATAACAATTGGTATCAGAGCTAGATCGACAACATGGGAGATGCAAGCACATCAGGTTCATCTCTTACGAAGGTAATACAGAGTCTGAGTATCAATAACATAAAGATTGATGTTCCAAAGTTCGATGGCAAGATCAATTTCAGATTGTGGAGGTGTCAAGTGATGAACACCTTGGATGCACATAATTTGGAGGAGACTCTTGAGTTAAAAGAGAAACCCGCTAACATAGAGGATAGGGTTTGGAGGAAGATGAATAGTAGAGCTTATGGTGTTATTAGGTCATGCTTGATGCCGGATCTTATTTATGATGTTATGAACGAGACATCAGCGAAGACGATGTGGGAAACACTCAATGAGAAGTATCTTACGCAAAGCATTGAGAATCGACTTCACTTGAAGAAGAGGTTTGATGAAGATGGGAGTTTCCATCAGGGAGCATGTCAACAATTTCACTAAGCTACTTTTAGATATGGCTAATGTGGACATCATACTTAAGGATGAAGATAATATGATGTTACTTCTGTGTTCATTGCCTGAGGATGAATATGGTACGTTTGTTCTCACTATGATCAATGGAAGAACTACAGTCAGCTATAAGGAGGTAACCTCAGCTTTGGTGAACTATGAGTTGAGGAAGAATGATGGTAAACCCTCCGAGAAGGCATCGGGAGATGCATTAGTAGTTTGAGGCCGAGATCCAAACCGTCGTTAGTACAACCACTTAAAGTCAAAGAATAGGAGTGCCTATAAGAGTGTTGGTAGAAATTAATGTCGGTATTGTAAAGAAGAAGGACATTGGAAGATTGACTGCCCAAAGTGAAAAGAAAAAGCTGGGAAGAATAAGGGGAAAGCTGCACAATCTTCTAAAGTGAATGTTGTAAAAGCTATTGGTGAGTATTCAGATTCAGATTCTTCAGGCTATTCATACCCTACATTACCGTCGGTTTGCTATGCGTATTCCATGGAGTGGATGATGGATTCGGGAGCTACATATCATATCTGCCCTAAGAGGGAGTGGTTCTCTAGCTTTGAGGAGCTGGAAAGAGGGGATGTCGTGCTAATGAGTAATGACCACATATGTCCTATTGGTTGTATTAGTTCAGTCCGTATTAGGATGCATGACAGTGTAGTGAGAGAGTTGAAGGAAGTGAGGTTCGTGCCACAGTTGACGAAGAACATCATTTCTCTTGGGACTTTGGAGGCAGCAGGATATCGAGTGATCTTAGAGGATGCTACAGTAAAGGTCACGAAGGGCTCTATGGTGGTTATGCAAGGTGTCATTAAAAACAACCTATACTATTTGAAGGGTAAGATAGTTACAGGGGGTCTGGCAGCTTCTATCACTACAGCAGAGGACACTACCACTTTATGACATATGAGACGTGGACACACAGGAGATAAGTCCCTATAGTTATTGGCTAAACAGGGGCTATTGAAAGGTGCTGAGACCTGCAAGATGGAGTTGTGTGAGCATTGCATACTTGGGAAGAAGATTAGAGTGAAGTTCGGCACCGTTGTTCACAACACCTGAGGTATATTGGATTACATTCACACAGATATTTGGGGTCCTTCCAAGAACACATCTCTTTATGGGGCCAACTACTTTGTCACTTTTATTAATGACTATTCTAGGAGGAATTGGATATATCCTATGAAGCACAAACATTAGGTCCTGGATATTTTTGTGGAGTTGAAGAAGAAAGTGGAGCTGCATATAGGTTGAAAGGTGAAGACTCTACGTTCAGATAACGTTGAAGAGTAAAAGAGTGATCTGTTTCTACAGTTTTACCGAGATCACGACATTAGGAGACACTTCACAGTTCGAGAGACACCACAACAGAACAGGATGGCTGAGAGATTGAACCGTACCTTACTGGAGAAGGTGCAATGTATGATGATGTAAAGTGGATTGCCTAGATCTTTTTGGGCCGAGGCGTTGGTTTATGCAAGACATCTCATCAATAGGTTGTCGTGTACTGCGATAGATGGGAAGACTCCTTTGGAGCGTTGGTTTGGTTCGGTGGCTAGTGACTATGAGTCACTTTGGATATTTAGGTGTCCAGCTTATTACCATGTCAGTGATGGTAAATTAAATTCGAGAGTGAGGAAAACAGTCTTTGTGGGATTTAGAGATGGAGTCAAAGGCTTCAAGTTATAGGATCCACAGGACAAGAAGATAGTTATTAGCAGAGATGTCACATTTAATGAGGCGTACATGATGAGGCCTCGAGCTCCTCAGCAGGTGGAGGGAGACCAGACAGGAGAGATATCACAATAGGTGGAGGATGATGTGACTCCACACACTCCAGAGAGTACTGTATCCATTGAGGCTCCTACAGAGGTGACACTGAGAGGAGATGAGATGACAGCCGGGCAGATAGAGGATACAGTGGATTATGGGACTCAAGAATAGGGTCATGTTTAGGGGTCCTTTGTAGCAGATAGACCGAGGAGAGTAATTCGTCGGCTAGCTAGGTATAATAATGTCATGGTCGCATATGGATTATCAGTGGAGGTCGTTGATGATATGGTTCTAGCCACATTCAGGGAGGCAGAGTCTAGCCCTAATTCGATCAGGTGGAGGGAAGCTATGGAGGAGGAGATGCGGTCTCTTCAGAAGAACGGCACTTGGACACTTGCACATCTACCTAAGGGTAAGAGAGCTATAGGTTGCAAGTGGGTATATGCGAAGAAGGAGGGATCTTCTATTGGGGACATTCGGTTCAAAGCCAGATTGGTTGCCAAGGGATATGCACAGCTTGAGGGCATTGACTATAACGAGGTATTTTCACCCGTTGTGAAGCATTCGTCGATACGGATTTTATTAGCGTTGGTGGCACAGTTGGATTTGGATTTGGTCCAGATGGATGTAAAGACAGCTTTTCTACATGTTGATTTAGATGAGGAGATCTACATGACACAACCCTTGGGATTCAAATTTGCAGGAAAGGAAGATTTGGTTTGTAAGCTAAAGAAGTCTCTTTATAGTTTGAAGTAGTCACCAAGACAGTGGTATAAGAGATTCGACGGTTTTTTGATTGGCCGAGGGTACACAAGGAGCCCATATGACCCATGTGTTTATATGCACAAGCTACAGGATGGTAAGCACATATATTTGCTTTTATATGTTGATGATATGCTTATTGCTTCTAGGAATTATTTGGCTATTCGAAAGTTAAACGAGGAGTTGTCATCCGAGTTTGAGATGAAGGAACTTGGAGAGGCAAAGAAGATATTGAGTATGGAGATCGAGAGAGTTAGGGTGAAAGGGAGTTTGAAACTTACACAGAAGAGCTACGTGCAGAAGATGTTCAAGAAATTCAGATTTGATGGAAATGCAAAAGCAGTTAGCACACCATTGGCTCCCTACTTCAAGCTTTCAGCGTTGATGTCACCTGTTTTAGTTGAGGACAAAGATTATATGTCGAAGGTCCCATATGCCAGTGGAGTAGGTAGCTTGATGTATGCGATGGTGTGTACGAGGCCAGATTTGTCACAAGCCGTTAGCATGGTATCGAGATACATGCACGACCACAGGAAGGGTCATTAGGAGGTCATGAAGTGGATTCTATGGTATGTTCAAGGCATCGTGGATGTTGGTTTATTATTCCAGAAGGATGAGAAGAATGGGCAGGATTATATTAGATATGTGGATTCAAATTATGCTGGAGATCTTAACAAGCACCGGTCTACTTCAGTTTATTCTTTTACATGAGCAGGTGCACCTGTATGTTGGAGATGCATGCTTCAATTCACAGTGGCTCTCTCTACTATGGAGGCAGAGTATATGACAGTAACTGAAGGTATTAAGGAGGCTTTATGGTTGCGTTGATTATTAGAGGACTTGGGGATAGCACAGGAGACCATTCGAGTATATTGTGATAGCATGTCGGCTTTCTATTTGGTGAAGAACCAGGTTTATCATGTACGCACGAAGGTCATATTGGAGAAGGTCCACACGAACGACAACCCTGCAGATATGTTGACCAAAGTTGTTTCAGGAGTGAAATTTGGTCATTGTTTGAAGCTTTTGAACATTCTTCAGTGTTGAGGCCTTTGGAGGCCATTTAGGTGAACTACGTTCGGCTTGATTCCTTGAGCAAGAGGATGCGTAGGCAGTCTTTCAGATGCAGCCGATTTGATCTGTTGACTCAGATGGGGAAGATCGCATTTCAGCTCTAGTTTGTTCCCGGACTTATTGAGGGACTATTGGATGATTTGGTGTCGGCTCAGTTTTGGTAGAAACATTCCCCGAGGTGGAGAATTGAAGAATTGGTGAGAGAGTATAGGAAAACAACAGAAGAATCAGCCAGGTAGAATGGCGGTCGACCGTCGCAGTCTACCGCGAACGTGCACAAAGGCCACTAGGAATCGGAGCTGAAGGCGGTCGACCGTGACGGTCGACCGCAAGTGTAGTGATTTTACTCTCGGGAAATCAGTACGGTCGGCCGCCACGATCGACCGTACCATGACTGTAATCATTTTTACTCTCGGGTTTATGGTTCGGTCGATCGTCGCGGTCAACCGTGAAACCTGCGCGGTCGACTGTGACTGTCGACCGTAGATGCAGCTTGGGGTGGGCTTTGGTTTTTGACCCAGTTCATTTCTGAGTTGATATATAACCCTAAACCTGATTAATTAGGGTTAAGCAAGGACGGTTTTGAGCAGTCTTTGAGAGAGAATTGTTGCATCCAATTGTGGGGAAATTGTGAGAGATGTAGAGCTTTGTTTTAGGGTTTGATTGGTAAGATTTGTAACTCTATTTGTATTCTCTTGATTTCTAATAGTAAGAACCCCCCCCCCCCCCTCCTTGCTCCATGGACGTAGGCAACTTGCCAAACCACGTAAATCGTTTGTTCTTGCTGCGGTTGAGTTTTGTTTATTAGTTGTGGTTTATCTCAAGTTATTGTTGTGTCACTCTGAGAAGCTTCCGCCGCGCACAACACCTCAGATGGCCCCTATTAGAATATTTAACACGAAATTGCAAGATATTTTCTATTTATAGAAACCGTTTTACCATGTTTATCAAGAAACAAGATTTCTCTCATCTCCGTCATCTTAAATCGCCAAACCCAGCTCCTCCACCCGAGCCACCCCCCCAGTCTTCTCGCCATTACTCTCCTAACCCTCCTCCTCCTCTGTCCTCACCACCAGTTCCTCCACCTCAACCATCGAGTCCTTTTTAACTCATCCTCCCACCGTCGCCCATTCATTACCTCGAAGATAGAAAGTCTATGATGTTTTATTTTTGTTGGAGTTATAGTAATTAATGTGAACACGTGGGGGCCCACCCACGTGTTTGAACGCGTTATTCATAAACGCGGTTTCGTTGCGTGGGTCTACCTAGCCACGTGAACGAGTTGTTTCCTCGTTTCTACGTGAACGAGTTTAGCAAGGCGGATGCGGCCCATGAATTGTAATATAAATACCCATGCTAGGGTACTTTTCGGGTGAGAGCAAGAACAGGGGTGGCAGAAAAGGTGTTGATGCAAAGGCAGAGGTAAAAGCGACTGTAGCAAGGAGATACGTCTCCGACTTTGAGATTTTGTATGCAGTCCTTTTGTGCTTTTGTTAGGGTTTTGTGCATCTCTTTTGAGAGAGTTTTGTGTGAAGAATCTGAGAGTTTGTGTGAGGGTTTAGATTGAGTGATTGTAAACCCTAGTTGTATTCTCTCCCTCTAATAGTAGATCTCCCCCCTCCTTGCCCCGTGGATGTAGGCAATCTGCCGAACCACGTAAAATTGGTTGTCTCGCTATTTGTGTGATTTGTAATAGCTTTTAGGTTCCCTCGATAGGTCAGTCCTAGAACTGATGAGAGGAAGAGCTTATCTTACTTGGTTAAGATATTTTTCTTAAGGTTTTTATTTCCTTTGTGAAACAAGATTTCCTATTGCAATCTAACTCTCTTGTTGTGTCGAGGTACTGCCGAAATTTTTACTGCACGCAACAAGTGGTATCAGAGTCCAGATTTTAGATCTAGGGTGTTTTGGATTAGGTGGAGGAAGATTCAGTTAGATGCTTAGTTCTTCGAGTTCTAGGCTTCGGTGGAGATAGGATTTGAAGTTGCCGTTGGACATCTCACTTTCCTCGTGTGGTTAGGATTTCTATTTGGAATCCAATCTAGGGTTCAGTTGGGTAATTTCTTATTCCTTTCAAAGTTTGAATCTTTCTTTATAATTTGGAGTTAGTTTGCAATGGGAGAAGAAGGTGAAGGCAGCAAGTCGATGGCGAGTACAATACAAGTTGGTTTTCAGAACACTAAGATTAGTGTGGTGAAGTATGACGACAAAATTAATTTTGGTTTGTGGATGAGCGACGTACAGGATGCGCTCAATGCTCAGAATTTAGAGGAGACCATCATGGTCTACGAGAGGCCACCTAAATATGAAGAGGCGGTATGGGAAAAGATGAATAGGAACGCTTGTGGGGTGATCAGGTCCTGTTTAGAACAGGAGCTGAAATATGATGTGATTGGGGTGGCGTCTGCAATAAAGATGTGGGAAATTCTTAATAATAAGTATCTCACAAAGAGTGTTGAGAACAGGTTGCACTTACTGCGAAGACTCTTTAGATTTCAGATGTCTAGAGGCCCTCGCTAGTGGATCATGTGAACAAGTACACTAAGTTATTGTCGGACTTGACGAATGCTGATGAGAAGATATCGGATGAGTACAAGGCTATTATCTTATTGGGCTCCTTACCGGATGAGGAGTATGATACCTTCGTGCTCACTTTGTTGAATAAGAGATCTTCTATCAGCTATAGTGAAGTGACTAACGTATTGACCAATTACAATTTGAGGAGGAAGGATAAGGAGACTTCCCATGCTAGCACTTCAGGCGAGCCTTGTCGACGAGAGGTAGAAGCCCATATTCGAAAGGATGTAATAGAGGAAGGTTAAAGTCTAGAGGTCGTCACCAGTTAGCAAAGAACCAATGTGCATTCTACAAGGAGTAGGAACATTGGAAGAGAGACCGTCCGAAGCTCAAGGAGAAGGAGAATGGCAAGAAAAAAGGCCCAAAGGCCAATAAGGTGAACGTTGTGAAAGGCGATAATTATGATGATTCGAGCTTTTTCCTATTGATTACTTCGGATGTGAACCACTTGGATGCATCATATTAGATGCTTGATTCCGACGCTACTTATCATGTGACTCCTAGGCGAGATTGGTTTGCATCGTTCGAGAGACTCGATGGGGGTGTTGTTGTCATGGGAAATGATCAACCCTATGGCATTTGTAGGATAGGTACCATGTAGATTCGGATGCACGATGGGGTAGTCCATGAATTGAAGGATGTGAGATTCGTTCCTCAGCTGAAGAAGAATCTTATCTCAGTTGGAGTTTGGAGGCGAAGGGATTCAAGGTGACCTTTGAGGACGCTATAGCAAAGGTTACTAAGGGATCTTTAGTGGTGATGAAAGGAGTCCGCAGTCAGAACTTGTATTATCTGAAAGGGAGCACCGAGATTGGCCAGGTTGCTTCAGCTATTTCAGAGGTGGACATGAGCAGGCTTTGGCATTATAGGTTAGGGCACATAGGAGAGAAGTCACTGCAGGCTTTGTGTAAGCAGGGGCTATTGAAGGGAGTCAAGAGTGGTAAAGTAGAGTTCTGTGAGCACTGTGCTCTTGGCAAGAAGATGAAGGTGAGGTTTGGAACTACCATTCATCAGACGAGGGGCATCCTGGACTATGTGCACACATACGTTTGGGGTCCCACTAAGACTGCATCACTTGGTGGTCGATATTGGTTCGTCACATTCGTTGATGACTATTCTAGGCGATGTTGGGTGTACACCATGACAAAGAAGAGTGAAGTCCTAGATATATTCGTGGAGTGGAAGAAGAGATAGGAATGCAGACTGGGAGAAAGATCAAGACGTTACGATCTGACAACGATGGTGAATATACTTCAGACCCCTTTCTACAGCTATGTCGAGACGAGGGCATAGAGAGGTACTTCATGATTAGTCATACACCGTAGCAAAATAGGGTGGCAGAGAGGTTGAATCGGTCTTTACTGGAGAAGATCTGATGCTTATTGTCGTAGAGTGGTTTGGAGAAGATCTTTTGCGTTGAGGCACTTACGTATGCGAGCCACCTCATTAATAGGCTGCCTTCATATGCGATTGAGGGGAAGACCCCTATGGAGATATGGTCGGAAGAGCCAGCACGAGATTATGACTAGCTCAAGATATTCGGGTGCCCTACATTTTATCATGTGAGAACAGATAAATTAGAACCTCGAGCTAGGAAGGCCATATTTGTAGGATTTAAGCATCATATCAAGCGATACAAGCTATGGGATCCAGTTGATAGAAAGATTATGTTGAGTAGAGACGTCACGTTTAATGAGACTTCTATCTTGAAGCTTCCCAGCTCTCATCAGGTGGAGAGCGACCCGACAGAGTAGATATCGCAGGTGATGGAGATCGATGCAGCTCCACATTATCTAGATGATACAGTATCCATTAGAGTGCCAACTGAGATGATGCCAGGTAAGCACGATGATGATACAAGGGATACGAGTACTGATGTGCAGGATCAGGGACCAACGGCTCAGGTTCAGGATTCGATTACGGTTCCAAGACAGAGGAGAAACATACAGATGCCAGCACGGTATGCTGGCACAGTTACGTATGCACTTCTGATGGAGAGTAACGATGAGTTAGTGCCTACTACATTCAGAGAGGCCGAGCAGAGTTCAGAGGCTGATTCGTGGCAGGTGGCTATGCAGGAGGAGATGGAATCTCTTCATAAGAACGATACATGGGAGCTTGTTAAGCTTCCAAAGGAACAGAAGGCAATTGGTTGCAAGTAGGTATACACGAAGAAGGAGGGCATTGAGGGCACTCCATTGAGATTCAAAGCTAGGTTAGTTGCAAAGGGCTATACACGGGAGGAAGGTATTGACTATAATGAGGTTTTCTCTCCGGTGGTGAAGCACTCTTCGATTCGGATTTTGCTAGCTTTGGTGGCACAGTATGGTTTGGACTTAGATCAGTTGAATGTCAAGACGACATTTTTTCATGGTGATCTTGATGAAGAGAAGAAATATATATGACTCAGCATTTGGGATTCCGAGTTGCGTGGAAGGAAAAATTAGTTACAAATTGAAGAAATCGCTATACGGTTTGAAGCAGTCTCCTCGACAGTGGTATAGGCGATTCGATGGTTTTATGATTGGTCATTCGTACACTCAGAGCCAGTTTTATCCTTGCGTATATTTTCACATGTTGAAAGGAGGTGTGTACATTTATTTGTTACTCAATGTTGATGATATGTTGGTTTCCTCTATTTCCAGATCTGCTATAGATGAGTTGAAGGCACAACTTTCAAAGGAGTTTGAGATGAAGGATTTAGGTGAGGCGAAGCGTATTTTAGGGATGGAGATTGACAGAGATAAGAAGAAGGGCGGAATTTATTTGACACATATGGCTTATTTGAAGAAGGTACTACAGCGATTTCATGTTAGCACGAATACGAAGCCAGTTAGTGTACCATTAAGAGCCCATTTAAAGCTTTCAGCTGATCTTTCACCGAAGATAGTTGAAGATCGAGAGTTGATATCAAAGACTCCATATGCGAGCGCGGTTGGGAGCTTGATTTACGTGATGGTATGTATGAGACCAGATTTATCACAGGCGGTGAGCATGGTTTCAAGATACATGCATGATCCAGGAGTGGGTCATTGGGATACCGTGAGATGGATTTTGAGGTACATTCGAGTACGCTCAATGTTGGTTTAGTTTATGAGCGGGACACTACAGGTGGGTAATTATGCATTGATTATGTTCATTCGGATTATGCCGGAGATTTGGATAAGCGCTGGTCTACGACGGGGTATGTGTTCACTTTGACCCGTGCGCCGGTGTGTTGGAGATGCACCTTACAGTCGATGGTGGCTTTGTCTACGTTGGAGGCAGAGTATATGGCAGTTATGGAGGCTGTAAAGGAGGCTATTTGGCTTCGAGGACTTTTGGAGGAACTTGGTATATCGCAGAGATCCGTCACTATCTCCACAATTTCATCTTCAAGAACATCTCGAACGAAGTGATAACGAACATCAATGTGCTTCGTCCACGCATGAAAAACTTGATTCTTCGCCAAATAGATAGCACTCATGCTGAATCCTTGTAAGGTTCTTCGCTTTGCATCGAATTAAACCACATGCTCCACCGCTTGTGCGGGCCCCCGTCAATTCCTTTGAGTTTCATTCTTGCGAACGTACTCCGGGGCCTCTACTCTCACATAAAGTTCTTGTTTTGACAATTCAAAATTGGGTGAAAGTTTTTTAGTAATAAATCTATAGTCAAAATTAGTCCATTCGGAATTTTTTCCTCTATCAAAGCGTCGGACTTCTAAATTTTCATAAGGTCCTCCAGGAATTCCTTCTAGAACCTGTTGAATAATTTTTATAGATTCCTTCATTTCACCGATTCGTACTAAATAACGAGCTAGCGAATCTCCTTCTTTTTGCTATTGGACTTCTCAATCGAATTTATTGTAAGACTCATAACGATCAACTTTACAAAGATCCCATTGGATTCCAAAAGCTCGTAACATCGGTCCTGATAAACCCCTATTTATTGCTTCCTCTCCACCAATAATCCCCACTCCTTCAACTCGTTCCAAAAAAATAGGATTCCGGGTAATAAGTTTTTGATATTCAACAATTCTTGTTAAAAAATAATCGCAGAAATCCAAACATTTATCTATCCAGCCATAAGGCAGATCCGTGGCGACTCCCCCAATACGGAAATAATTATGCATCATTCGCATACCCGTGGCGGCTTCGAATAGTTCATATAACAATTCCCTTTCTCTGAAAATATAGAAAAAGGGAGTCTGTGCGCCAATATCCGCCATAAAAGGTCCAAGCCATAACAAATGAGAAGTTATACGACTTAGTTCCAACATAATTACTCTAATGTAACTGTTTTCAGCGAAAGTCGTTTCCATTGCGGATTCCATTTAAACTTCGATCGTTTACAGGAGATTACAATGAAAAATGAACAAAAATTACAACCTTCGAGAAAATAACACAATAGTCGTTTATCAACTACTGCTTTTGTGGGACTTTGCCTGTGTTGGGAGTGCTTTGGCTCGTGGACCACCGATTCGTAGATCGTGAGGTTGTTTAGAGATCCTTTCTTCGTTTATCAAAGTAGGGATTTGAAGTGAATATCTTATCGATGTAAGATGTTCACTCTTCCAAAGATCAAGTCTGAGCTTAGATCTCTAGGAATCACCAAATGATGCTTGTCAAAGGGTAAAAATTCTCTCTTTCTTCCTCAAAATCACCAAAAAGCTCAAGCCTTTTCTGCTCCAATCTGCTCTCTATCCTTTATTTCGTATCTAGGGAGGTATTTATAGGGGTAGGAATGCACCACAACGGAAATGGGGCGAAACAACTGACTAAGTAGTTATTCTTTGGCCGTGGCAGCCAACCTTATCGCGGCTATTGGCGCGGCAGTATGGGCTGCCGCGGCCAAAGGAGCGGTTACCACCACGTTTTCATCGTGTCTAAAACCATTCTCCCACGACCTTTAACCACCTTTTTCGTGGTTTAACTGCTTGTCCACGTCAGCACACGTTCTATTTCTGATATGTCGCCACGTGGGCCTCAAAAATTATCGTATAACTGCCTTGTAACCGCCACAGCACTCCTCTGTAATAGTCGCGGCACCATCGGCTACCGCGCCCTAGCCGCGGCACCATAGGCTGTCGCGCCTTAGCCGCGGCACCATAGGCTGTCGCGCCTTAGTCGCGACACCATGGGCTGCGTGTTGGTGTGTATGTTGTTCTTCCATGTTGTCTTGCTTCCTTTGAATGATCCCCTCTAATTAAGAGAATGTCGTTTATCGTCTTCTCTTTGCCTTGAGTGGTATTTGGATGTCTGTAAGCATTTTTGACGCCTACAGATACCCCGTCCAAAGTATCTCAGACTCAGTATTTTCAGAGAGGAGTCTGGGACACTTTGGATATGATAAGCTTTCCCTGCAATTTCCTCAGTGCTTTGTTGAGGAAGTTGCGTATAACGGTCTGTGCATGGCTTTAATTCTTGACTTCTTCATCTTTTAGTCTATTCCGTACTTTGTAGAATAGCTAAAATTTCTCCGGTGCTGCGTTTATCGCGTGGCCGTTGTCGAAGTCTTGAATTAGAACTACTGTTGAAAATTGGAGAAACTATACTCATATACTCTATTGGAGTGTTTAGGAAATAGTTTAACCTCATATACCTGTTGGGAGGTTCAAGGAGATGCAGTTTATACTCATATACTCATCGGAGTGTTCAGGTATATATTCCAATTACAGTGGGAGATGTATGTGTTCAAATACCCAGGGATCGTTGTGTATACATGATATTCCTGCGCGACAGAGTGGACCATGACCATGTTAGTTGCCGCGACAGCATATACTGCCGCGCTCGAGCGCGACAGCGTAAAGTGCCGCGCTCGAGCGCAACAGTATCGAGTGCCGCGCACTGCTCAGCCAGTTGGGTTATAAAACCGATGCTGGGCCTTTCTCGGGTCATTTTTACCCGCTTCTTTGAGTTCGAAACTCTTCAAATACCCCATATAAAGTGACCTTTGGCTCTTCTCCTCTTCATATCTTCTTATTTGGGCGATTCCGCTTTGAACGAAATCTAGGGTTTTTTGGGTTTTTCTTCATTTCGATCTTTTCCTTCAGTTTTCTCATCTTCCAAATTCGATTCCTTCTATCCTCTGGTAAGACCGAACCCATCACTTGTATTTCATGTTTATTTTGCTCTTTAATTCAAGATCTCATCTCTAAACCCTAATTTTCCTTGTTCCTAGGTTGATTTCACCATGTCTCCCAAGAAATCTAGGGTTTCCAAAGGCAAATCAGTGGCTCAGGAGTCGGAGGAGATGGAGGCCGCTGCCACTTCATTCGGAGGTGAGTTTTCAACTTTTTCCCTTTTCAAAATTACTGTTTTTGCTCGTGTAACCTCGCTTGCCCCCTTTGAGGGGCATTCGGGAAGAGTTGACATCCTCCACTGAGAGGATTGACGCTGCAAAATACATATCTTGTTCAATCAAGATAAGTACCACGGCCAAAATACAAATTTGGCTCAATCCCTTGTTTTTTTTTTTTTTGAAACCAAGGGGTGTTGTCCAGTTACCGCGACAGCACGTACTGCCGCGGCTAAGCGCGGCAGCGTATGTTGCCGCGGTAACGCGCGGCAACAACAACCGCCGTGGCTACTTAGTACGGGGGTTTTGGTCTGTTAGCCCTTTGTTATTCAACTATTTTTGAACTTTTCCCTGCAGTCCCCTTTCCCTCTGTGGCCTTCTCTAATAGAGAGGACCCAGGCCAGAGCGGTATTCTTCATGCCTCCTTCAATGGCGACTTTCTGGTTAGAGAAGCCCGCCAATTTAGCGAGGGTTGTGACGATAGTATCCCCGGATTGATTCGTGAGGGCAACCGTTGCACCTTGCGTGCATTGCTGACTGATTCACCTTTAACTCCAATCTGAGATTCCACCGAACCTTTAAAGAAGACAGATTATTTGTTCGGGGACTCAATTGAAGACCCAGATAACCTTTGTCGTTGTCCCAAAATTTGGTTGAATCAGTACGAAGGTACTTTTCTATTCCTTCCCCCATTCCCTCGACAGTATTCAATTCTGCAGTTAAGGAATCTGGCCGTTTCGAGGAGAATGTCGTGGAATTTGACAGATGACCATGAACGCATTCATTGTGGGTTTGTGGGTAAAGATGTCAGCGCTCCTGGCTCCAGTGGAAGGCACACCATTCGTGGTCTTCACCCGGGGATACTTGGACCGGACGGTGGGCCTCAGAATGAATTGATGATAAAGGCCAGCACAGTAAAGAATAGGCTTGCTAGGCTCGGTAGAGAATTCCCCATTCCGAAATTCAGATGTCACGGATGGGTTCATTCTCTTCCGGATAAATGGTGGGCTAGGATGACCAACTATGTACTCCTTCGTTGGGACCAGGAGTTAAGAAACTTGGGTTTGTATGCTCTAATCCGAGCCAGTATGCATGGTCTCCCACTAAGCGTAGATCACTTTCTCGCTTTGTTCGAGTCTTATAATTCGGAGACCAACACATTTTTTACCAAGTATGGGGAATTAGGGCTTCCGCTCCACGAGATGATGAAAGTCTCTGGACTGCCATTGGGGAATACCCCTTACCAGGAATTTTTTCCAAACAACCGTCAGCTCATGAGGACGAAGAAAGCTGGCTCTGCTGCTTATGACATTCTTTGGGAATTAACTTGTCACTTCCAGACAATGATAGCTAGGATCGAAGTAAAGAGTAAGAAGGCAGCTCAAATCAGTCTAAAGCGGTTCGCCGATTATTTATTCCTGAATCTCGAAAGTCCAACCGGTGAGGCTATCTGCGAATCGCTTGTTCTGACTCCTTCTGACGTTAATCAGCTAATTACCAAGATTAACGCCCAATCTTATAGAACTGAGTCATCTGAAGGTGGTTTTCTCAGGGGCACCAAATTCAGCACCTTCTTGTGGCAATCCACAAATAGAATGAGGCCTGAGACTCTCCTTTCTGGATATCTGGCTATATGGTTAAAGAAATGTGTAGTGCCGCATCATTCTTCTGAGGTGCTTCCTCTTGAAGTTCTCTTTCCCGCCGTACAATTAGTCGTCGGGGGTAGGTTATCCTTACTCTCCGCCATGATTGCTGACCTCCACAGTGGTTTGCGTAATATGGCTAACACCTTCACTAAAGTGGACGACGGACCTTCGACCAAGATTCCTCTGTCGAGAGTTGAATTGCCATACACGTACTTAATGGCGTGGCTAGTCCTCCATCGAACGGATATGATGTCAGCACCGGACGTGTCTGATCCGGAGATTCCTTTGCTGCAACTTTTAGAGGGGTGTAAGTGGCTGAATCCCTCTCGCCAATAGCCTGAACGCGTGAGGCAATTCAAGAATGCCAAGTGTTGGGAGTTTTATAAGTGCTTCCCTCGATTTTCAGGTGCTTATAATGATACGCTCATTGATGAGGAAATGCCTGGGACCAACAAGACTTCCCTCGACATGGGTAGTTTCCATTGGCTCATGAACATTCGACCAGGTTATAATGTTTTCCGATCGAAGAACCTATGCAGGATCGAGCCCTATCTTCCTTGTCGATTTGCGCGACAATTCAGCTACGATCAATTGTATGTCGGGAACCCCAACAAATGGTTAATAACCTGCGGAGGCCTTATCGACGGAGTGAGGGCCTGGTTCTGGAATGTTGCCGGTTGTACCGGAGCTCAGTTTAGTTTGCCCGTTGCTGAACCTGACCTTCATCTAACTTTCCTTTACTGCCGATGGATCCTAGCCGCCAACACGCCCGTTCCCAAGAAAAAGATATCTGAGTTGGAAGCGGAGGCTGTGGTCCATAGAGTTATACCTTCGAGGAAAGGAAAGGAACCTGCTAAATCTTCCCGCAAAGGAAAGCAAATAACTGATTCCGAGGAGAGTGATGATTTTGAAACTTCTAGTGAGGAGGATGAGACGCGAGGTGAAGCAGAGGCCAACATTCCTTCTTCTCCATTGGCCCACAAAACTCGTCGAGCGTCTTCACCTCAATCACCAAGTGTTCCTTCAAGAGGTATCCAAATAAAGGAGAAGAATATTCCCTTGTCATCTTCCAATAGGATGACTGTTAGATGGCCTGCGCGGGAGGAAGAAGCAGAAGAAGAGGAAGAATATGTTGCCCCGCTTCTTAGCAGGAAGAGATCTCGGTCTTCTGCTCCTTCTGAAGTTCAACCCCGTGCTGCTCAAGAAACTGAGCTGCGTACCAAATTTCGCCATGAAGGCTCGGAAGTTACCATAGATATTCGATCACCAAAGAGGATTAAGAAGACTGCCCACCAGCGACGTCAACTTTCTCCTTTGTGTGAAGAAGAGATCCCACAACATTTTCCAGCTGACGAGAGGGGTAAACTCTCTCTATTTTCTCTTTTTCATCAACTTATCTTTCAAATCTAAAATTTTATTTATTCTTCTGTTATTGTAGTTGAGCCAGAAGAAGAAGGGGAAATCATGCCAGAGCCCTCTTCTCCTGGTTTAATGGATGTTGACGAATCAAGCTTCACTCAGCAAGTACACCGAGCGATGAGTGAAGAACCCGTCAGCATGGGCATTACCATTCCTCCAGTTGTCGCACCGACCTCCCCAACCATCGAGACAGGTACATGTGCTTCCTCATTTGGAGGATACTTTCGGAAAATAAATGAATCGGAACGTGTTCCTCTTCTACTAACTTGTACGCTTTATCTTCTTTTAGTCAAACTAAAGGAGGTGAGTACGGGTAGTAGCGCCGCTAACCCCGCAACCGTTGTCGAAGGTAACCTTGATTTCGTTTGCCTTGATTCCCTCATATTCCTTGCATATGTACTATCAGATCTTTTCTGCTTAATAGATGTCCCTGTCAATGAACCAAGAGACCCAGAACTTACCCATGATATGAGTATCAGAGATTTTAACGAACATGACTTCAATCTCGATATTTTCGAAGATGAGTATCGGCGCATTTCCGATACATTGTTAGCTCCGGCCTCGACCGCTACTGCAGGACCAACTACTACAGTCGATTCAGCTGAAGTAGGCGCATCAAGAGGTACGTACTTTCGGACTTAAGTCCTCAATTAAGCTTTATTTCTTATTTTTGATGACTAAAATAAGAATTTTAGATGTAGGACCAACGAATGAAGTTGATGCGTCTACCGTCCTTGGTGAATGTGATCAACCTGAAGGCCTGGGTTTTCTACTTTTGACAGGCCCTCCAGCTGCAGTTGAACCATCAACTACCGTTCCTCTGACTTCTGATATTGTCGAAGCTGAACCTGTCGTAACTTCCGATCCGACACTGGCTATTCATGAAATTGGAGGATCGACGACCACTGCAGAAGAACGACTCGCTGCCTCTTCTACTCAACTTGGTATGTTTCCTCTTTAATGTGCGTTGTGGTTGGATTCATACTTATGGAACGTTTATTCATCTTTTTCTCGTTTATAGAAATTGTTCCTCAAGGATTCACAGATTCGGATCCAAAGCCATTGGGGGCTTCAGATGAACAAACGTCTGAAGTAGTTGATCAACAGACGAGTATTATTTCTGGGCAAATCCCAGTTGTTGTAGAACCTGCTGTAGTCTTGCCAAGCCAAGGTAACTCAACTATGATGTTCTCTAACGAACGTAATATGTTTCCGTTCGCTGTTATGTATGCACATATATATCTTGTACTGACTTATTTGTCCTCATCGCAGCTTCTTCTCTCTCATTATCAGACCGCATCCAAGAGTTATTGGCTGACGAAGACCCGAAAAAAGCTATCATTTGCTCTGATCTCCATGGCTTCATCTCCTTCTTGAACTCTATGGTCGATCGCATTCTCTTCAAAGGATCATATTTTGAGAGTTTTATGAAACCGCTTGATCGCTATATGTCAGGCATCCGAGATGAAGGATATAACGAGTTAGCCGATTTGATCAGCGCTTATTTGGTCGAGCTAAAGCAACACGTTGAACTTCTGAAGGATCTCCGCACTAAAGGTGTACCCTTCTATATTACTTCTCATATGGACTCCAGGTTGCAAGCGTGGCGCGATTTTCAAAAGTCTGCCAACTCTGAACTCCAAAAGCTAAGAGCCCGCAGTCATCAACTTAGGGTGCATGTCGCCAAGAGAACACAGGCTAAGGTCGATCTACACTGGGATTTAGAATCGAACCAAGCTGAAATAGACCGCCTAGAAGAGCAACTTGCAAAAGCCAGGCATGCTCGTGAAATTTTGGAGTCTGAGTTGACGAAGACAACTCAAGTTGAGGACAACTTGTTTCAGCAATTGAACATTCAGGATAAGAGACTTGCTGAGAAGGAACAAGAGGTCGCCGAACTTCAGAGTGTTGACGAAGAAGCTTTCAAAGTTAAACTGACCGCTGAGCTTGAACAGGCTTATGCGATAGAGCTTTCAAAACTAGAAGATCAGATTCGTCAATATAAACTTTTGTAATTGTAGAACATGTATATTTTTTTTTATCTTTGTTTGAACGTTTTCAGTCAATATAGTGAATCCTTTAGCTCATTGAGATTTTATTATTATGATTACTCATTCTTGTTTAGAATAAATAACCATAATACTTATAGGATTTTTGGCAAACCCTCAGCCATAAACGGATTTGATATGCCTTTACTGATTACCGTTTGAATCGGGCTAGTACGCGAATTATCTAAGTCTGTTTCACGTATAACGTTGGGCTAAAAGACTTAAACTCTTTTAGACTTTGAACTACAATATTGAATATGTAGGCTACATGTGTTAGATATAGACTTATCTCTAATAAGGGATAGAGATAACATCCCCCATGTACGAATGACATGGATTTTAAAGTGTGAGTAGGTTGCATTTTCTATGCATGAAAACGAACCCAAATTTGTGAAGAATGAACTGGATATTCCAGTTCCGAATCTCTTGTTTGTTGGTAGAGATAAACCTGGAATCAGAGAGGAATAATTTCATATTCCGTCTCCTAGTCTCTTGTTTGTTGGTAGAGATAAACCCAGAATCGGAGAGGAAGAATTTTATATTCTATCTCCTGGTCTCTTGTTTGTTAGTAGAGATAAACCCGACATCGGAGAGGAAGAATTTTATATTCTATCTCTTGGCGCA
Organism: Asparagus kiusianus; assembly: GCA_022839385.1. NCBI lineage: Eukaryota > Viridiplantae > Streptophyta > Magnoliopsida > Asparagales > Asparagaceae > Asparagus > Asparagus kiusianus. The sequence continues at coordinate 22,746 of BQKN01064715.1, forward strand.
AAGAAAACTCGAAGTGGGATCTCCACTTAGAGAATCTGGATTGGTTTGAATAATCCTAACTGTCGTAAGGTTTGATTATCCAATTCAAAAATGAACCTTTCGTTCGTAAACTGAATCGAAAGGAGATTTTGGTTGTGGTCCTAACTGTAAGAAGGTTTGACCAAGTGGGGGTTTGGTACGATCCTAACTGTTTAAAGGTTTGATCATTCAATTTGTAGACCTCTCGTTCATGGAACGAATCGAGAGGGGATTTTGGTTGTGGTCCTAACTGTAGTAAGGTTTGACCAAGTGAGAAATAGGAGTAGAGTGTAAATAACAATGAGTTTGTTGATTTGTACAAACTACTCGGTGAGAAATTTTGATTTCAAACATAAGAATCCGACATGAAATAACTTGTCGACTGATACAGACCGATGACCATCGGTCGATCTGGTCGGTGGGGTTTTCATGGTTTGGGGTTATGAATCATCAAGTTTTCCCTTCCATGATCGCATTACAGGGTTTCGTGAGGAAAGATTAACTGTCATTAAATCTCATCTCAACAAAAGTAGTAAGAGGATCTTAATCATTTTCATAATAATTAAGAATGGATTATTCACATGATCAGTTTTCATTTAGAATAATCAACTGATATCGGGTTATCCTGAAATATCCTGTATAGAATTCTTTAGGAACTTCCCATTTTACATAGGTTATCCTGAACGTATTACGGGTAATACTTTTTCAGGAACTTCCCATTTATTGGCATCATTAATTTGCTGCCATCCTGGGTAATCAGGCGATATGCACCGTTTGAATAGACTGTTTCTACCACAAATGGCCCTTTCCATTTAGGTTCAAATTTTCCTTTCTTCTTAGAAGTGAGAATCATAGGTCTTCGGACAGCAAGAACCAAATCTCCTTCTTTAAAACTTCGTCGTCGGACCCTTTCATCAAAAGCCCGGGAAATTCTAGCTTGATAAAACTCGATCTGTTGCTGAGCTTCCAAGCGCTTTTCATCTAACATCTCTAACTCCTCGAGACGTTTCTGATGATGTTCTTCCGTCGTCATTCCCGTTGCGAGAGCGACACGGAGGGAAGGAATCTGTATTTCTAATGGAAGAACGGCTTCACATCCATATGTTAAGACATATGGGGTTGTTCCGGTGGGCGTACGGACAGTTGTACGATAAGCCCACAGGGCTTCGCCGAGTTTGTCGTCCTAATCTTGTTTATTGGTTTTCACCAATTTTGCCAAAATTTTGATGATAGTCTTGTTAAAAGCTTTGGCCAATCCGTTAGCTGTAGGATTATAGGCAGTCGATGAAACGTCCTTAATCCCGAATTTACCACAGAATTTGATAAATACGTTGCTCACGAACTGAGGACCATTATCGTGCACTATTCGCCTTGGAACACCATACCGATATATGATATGGTGTTTGATAAATTTGATAACATCACTCGTCTTTACTTCTCTAAGTGGAACTGCTTCTGCCCATTTCGAGAAATAATCAGTGATTGCTAGAATGAGACGGTCCCCTTTAACCGAAGGCGGGAAAATAGGACCTACTATATCCATTCCCCAAGTTTCGAATGGCCATGATGTTGCCGATGGGTGTAAATACTCAGGAGGCTGGTGCATATAATTTGCATGTAATTGACACGCTTCACATCGTCGGGCGTAGTCAACTGCGTCCTTTACCATAGTTGGCCAGTAATACCCGATTCTTCTAAGTCGATCGCAGAGTTTAGGACCGGGCTAATGTGCACCGCATATCCCATCATGCGCCTCTTTGAGTGCTTGTTCTGCTTCTTTGCCAGATAGACAACGGAGTAAAAGACCATCATACGATCGTCGATACAACATTTGCACTGTGGCGTTGTAGTAAAATCTCGGCGCTCTTCGCCGAATCGATTCCCTTTCTCTCACATCTTCAGGCAATATACCATGTAGGACGTAGTCGATAATGGGAAAACGCCAATCTCGAACCTCGGGTTCAACTCCTGTTGAGTATGCTTCTTTAGCACTCGAATCGTAGATTGGAACAATAAGCTGGTGAGTCCTCACTGTGATCAATTGCTCTGTTTCGGGAGGTTGAGCCAAGGATACCGACAATGCCGCCAATGCGTCTGCGTACGCATTTTGGAGACGTGGAACGTACTCGATGAAAAATCCTTCAAACGAGTTTGCCATCTCGATGGCCACCTGGTGGTATGGAATCAGGTCTCGATTTCTGACTTCATACTCTCCTCGTATTTGATTAACTACCAGTTGAGAATCCCCAAAAGCTTCAAGGTATTCGACCCCCAGCTCTTTGGCAAAATTGAGTCTGATTATCAATGCATTGTACTCGGCCACATTATTAGAACACGGTTTGGTCAATGAGTATGCTCTAGACAAGACATGCTTTTCCGGGGAAACTAAAACGACCCCCACTCCTGAGGAGACTCTAGAACATCCGGGTGCGCTCGCCACGTTGGTCGCGCGGGAAGCCCCATCGAAGTATAATTACCACAATTGTTGATGTGAGGTGGTATTAACTTCGTGAGTTTCATCTGGCAGATCGTCGTATAATTCAACTATATCTTTCGTAGGATTTTTCGCCAGAAGATCACAAATAGCTCGTCCTTTAACTGATTTTTGTTGTTTAAAGTACAAGTCATATTACGATAAGAGTAAAGCCCATCTGGCTAAACGCCAATTCATTGATGCCGGCTGGGTCATGAATACTCGAATAGGGTTTATGTTGGAAATGACATAGATCGTCTGTCCAACTAAATAATGTCGCATTTTCTGGATTGCAAATACTAAGGCCAGGCATTCTTTCTCGATCATCGGATAACGAAATTTAGCTCCTATCAGTGTGCGACTCAAATAATATACCGCTTGTTCGTGACCGTTATCGTCGTCTTGTGCAAGTAATGCACTTAACGAATGGCCCGTCGCTTTGACATAAATCAAAAACGGTCTGCCCGATTTCGGTGCAACGAGAATAGGTGGGTTTGCCAGATACGTTTTAATATCTTCGAACGCCTTTTGGCATGCTTCATCCCAAATGAACGACACGCCCTTTTTTGTGAGTTTGGAGAACGGCTGACATTTTTCGGATAGATTTGATATAAACCTACGGATATATGCCAATCGACCTTGCAATCCTCTGAGTTCTTTAAGATTTCTCGGAGGTTGCAATTCATGTATCGCCTTCACTTTATCAGGATCGATATGAATACCTTTTGTGGTGACGACGAATCCAAGAAATTTACCGCTCGACATTCCTAGGAAGGATTTAGTCGGGTTCATTTTTAGCTGATGACTTCTCATAAGATCGAACATCGTCTTCAGATCTTTAATGTGGTCGTTTTTATCACGGCTCTTAACGACCAGGTCATCCACGTAGCATTCAACAGTCTTTCGCAGATGTTCTTGAAAGATCTTCGTCATGGCTCGTTGGTACGTAGCACCGGCGTTCTTCAACCCGAACGGCATAACAGTATAACAAAAGACACCAAGGGGTGTTCTGAATGCTGTATGTTTTTCATCGTCCGAATGCATCTTAATCTGATTATACCCCAAAAATCCATCCTAAATGACATTCTCTCAAACCCGCACGTATTGTCAATGATGACATCTGTAATGGGCAAGGGGAAGTCGTCTTTAGGGCACGCGGTATTCAGATCTCTAAAGTCAATGCAAATTCTGATTTTCCCATTCTTTTTAAGAACTAGAACTATATTAGCCAACCAATCAGGGTGTTGTTCTTCTCTGACAAAGCCTGAATCGATTAATTTTTTGACTTCAGCTTCTATTGCCTCCATAATTTGCGGACGAAACCGTCTTTGTTGTTGTTTGACAGGTTTAGCATCCGATTTTATATTGAGGCTGTGCATTGCTACGTTTGGGTCGAGTCCCGGCATATCTTCATAATTCCAAGCGAAAACGTCGATATACTCTCTAACGAGGGTGATTAGTTCCTCTTTTTCATCCGGTGGAAGATCACCGCTGATAAATATAGGTTTCGGGTTAGCTTCGTCACCCATATTAATTTGGACTACCTTATCCTCCGTAGGAGGTTCTCTTTGCTCAAACCGATCGCCATACTGGATATTCATATAATGCATCTAGGGATCTTCTCAAATAGGCAATTGATCGTCTTCTTCAGTTGTGGAAGGATCAACTGTTGCCATGTTTGACATTAAGGCTTTGAATCTCTCTCCAATGCTCACGTAATAGTCCCACATTGAAGTGTCAGATGAATGCCCGCTCTCATTTCTCAGTTGGCTAATGATCTGCTGGCAATATTCGTCATCAGATGACGAAGCATAGCCTAAACCTCTTTTATGACTATAATAATTATCCGGTTTTTCTTTTGGTACATAAGTAGGATGGGGTGGAACCCTGACTCCTTGAACAAAATGAAGACCTTCACCGAGTGAGAGGTTATAGCCTTGCCTCGTCATGTAACCACTTGCTTGCGAACTATACCGAGAGAAATGTCGCCCTGGCTCTTCATCATCTGAGTTGCTGTCCAAGAAAAGATCAGGAGTTGGGGATGGATCCCCTTTTCCAAAGATTATTTCTTTCTCACCCCCTATCTTTGCAGGTAGGATTACCGTTGTCCCGACTGAATTTTGCAGATACTTCGTCGTCATGCAAGACGAGCGAAGTGGCATGTGTAGATTAGGATTGTCATACAGTCCCTGCATTACATTATCAATACAAGGCGAATACTCTAAATCATCCTTTATTATTTCATCGGCAAGTTGCCAGTTACAACTTTCGTCCGACGATTCATCACCGTCAAGATCGATTACAAGAGGTTCAATATCATTTAGTACAAGACCTTCACTATAATCGAGCCCGGCTTCGGTATCAGCTTCTTCTCCGCTATCCGTGCCATGGGCCGATGGTTTAGTATCGGACTCAGTACCATAAAGAAGGGAATCAGTAAGTAATTTTCTAACCCCTTGAATGGTTGCTTATCAGCGACCACCGTCTTGACCTCCTCATTAGTGTCGACATATTTCAAACACTGATGGAGGGTGGAGGGAACTATAAGATTACCGTGGATCCATGGACGACCCAACAGTAAGTTATAGGAAGTCTCCGCATCGATCACATAGCAGATGACTTCAGATTTCAAATCTCCGAGTTGACACTTCACCCGGATTTTCCCCAACGGTCTTAACCCACTAGTATTGAACCCGTAGATGACCGTTCTTATGGAGGCTAACTTGCTGGCGGGAATTCCAAGGTGGTACATCAACCGAAGTGGCATGATGCTAACAGTAGAACCCGGATCGACTTGAATCCGGTTGACAACGCTCGAACCGATATATCCAGTAAAATATAGCGGTCTATCATGCTTTGAATTCCTAACTTGCATATCTTCTTTTGTGAAAGCAATGCAAGGAAATTTGGTGGCTGCCAGATTGCAATGCTGCACCGACGACTCTAGCTTTACAAGAAGCCTTGGCTGATTCTTGTTGAATATCCGTAGTTTTTCTCTTTACATATCCGCAGTTTTTCTCTTTTTCTTGTTGAATAGCTGAGATAAATGAATTTTTCACCATAAAAAATAATTTTTTTTTTGTTTTCGTGGATTTTACCGAATCAGGAAAAATAATAATAATTATTATACCAGTTATTTCCAGTTAGTTTAATCTATATCTAGTCCACAAAAATTCTTGATTTCTTGATATATACTACTTCATTTATTTATTTTATCCAAATCAAATTTGCAATTTGATTTGGATAAAAAGAGACGATACATTTATGCATTCACGAAAGAGAGTTATTTTTTACCTAAAAAGAAGATTCTGTTAATTTCTTCCTAGATCCAATTGAGAAGGAATTAAATCGGTATCATTTATTAGAATGTAACATAGCGTATATCTTTCGGCTTTTATTTTATCTAGCGAATATGTCATACGATAGATATTTTATAAGAAATATACTATTAATTAATTTCACTAATTCTGAATCATGGATACATATGGATTCTTTTTTTTTGGTCAATGAAAAATTTTATTTCACTCACCAAAGTGTAAACGTTTTGTACATCAAGACTCTCAAAAGTTAAGGTATCAAAGCTAAAACATGAATTTACAGGCTAGAGTATCAAAACTGCTTAGTACTACTCCATAGAGAGGAGCCATTTACAGGCTTCATCCGGCAGTGAACTGTTAAGTGCAATGGTCCAAATATCAACTTTAATGATTTTGATCAGCTGCTCAACACTTCTTGATTCCTTCTTGAAGATCCTAGTATTTCTTTCACGCCAAATGTTGTAAATTGTAGCCGTTAGCGCCAATCTTTTAATTTTCTGTTTGTTTCCTTTTCCCCTCATTCTGAAAATATACCAATTCATGAGCATATGCCAATCCGCTGATCTCCATTTGAACTTAAGCCACTCCATAATGCCATTCCAAACACAGTTTGAAAATTCACAGTCGAAGAATAAATGATCTCTGTTTTCCTCAACTGTATCTTCACACAAATAACACTGCTTTGCTTGGATGATCCCCCTCTTGTGTAATCTGTCCTGTGTAAGAAGTTTATTCTGAATAGCCAGCCACACAATGAAAGAATGTTTGGGATAGTTCAACTTTTCCCAAACAAAAACGTGCCATTCCACCTTTGTACCTGGTTTTAGAGCATTGTACAGAGCAGAGAGGTGGACTTTGGAATTGACACAGCAAGAGATAATTAGATTCTTCAAATTCTCAACACCACCCAATAGGTTCACAGCATTGTCTCTAATCTTGATTAATTGCTTCCAAAACCAAGAGTCCCCAGCTTTAGATTTAACATGCCAGATATCACAATCCTTCAAATAAGTGCCATGGACCCATTTTATCCATAAAGACTCCTTGTTGATGTAAATATACCAAAGAGTTCTCAGAGCTGTTGCTTTGTTCCATAGATCTGCAGAAAAAATTCCCAAGCCTCCATTGATTTTTCCAGTAGATACATTGTTCCAAGCAACAAGAGGAACTTTGCCCCAAAGAAAATTCCTACAGAGTTGGTCTATTTTATGAAGAACTTTAGTTGGAAGGATATAGCTAGAGGTCCAGAATATTTGCACTCCCAAGATCACGCTCTTAATGATTTCTAATCTACCAGCATATGATAGATTTTTGCTCTTCATCCATGATTGAAACTGGTTTGTTATTTTCACGAACAGAGGATTGCAGTCTAAATAAGACATCCGTTTGCATATGAGTGGCAAACCAAGGTATTTGATGGGTAAAGTACCTTCTGGAAATCCCAGGCTTCTTGCAATAGTAGTCTTGACTGAATCTTGAACCCCAGCATAGAAGATTGAACATTTTGATGGGTTAGCTTCTAAACCAGATATGTCACCAAAGTCTTTAACACAATTGTAGATTTTCTGAACAGATTGTAAGTCACCCTTGCTGAAAAGGAGGAGATCATCAGCAAAAACTAGGTGTGAAATTTTGAATTTTCTACACCTTAGGTGGTATTTAAACTGTTTATCACTCCTTAAAAATTCAATACTCCTGGACAGATATTCCAAGCCAATAATGAAGAGATAGGGGGAGAGGGGGTCCCCTTGCCTTAAACCTCTTTCTCCATTGAAGTATCCATGTAGAGAACCATTTAGTGAGATGGAATATTTGGCGGAGGAAATACAGGACATGATCCATCGTGTAAAAACTTCAGGAAACCCCAAGCCTCTAAGCTTATCATTCAGAAAAGCCCAGCTAATAGTGTCAAAAGCTTTCCTTATGTCGATGTTAATCATTACTCTGGGTGAGAGATTTTTCCTACCATAGTTCTTAACAAGTTCATGTGCTAGTAAGATATTACTGGATATTTGTCTCCCCTTCACAAAAGCACACTAAGCCTCATTTATGATAAATCCCATCACAGTTTGAATTCTGTTAGCTAAGATTTTTGATATAAATTTATAATGACAATTGCAACAGGAGATAGGTCTAAAATCAGCTGGGGTTTTAGGGCATTGTACCTTAGGAATCAATGCAATATAGGTTGAGTTTATAGCACCCAGCAGCTTCCCTGATCTAAAAAATTCCCTGATAGCAGCTATAACCTCATCTCCAATAACAGACCATGCTGCCTTATAGAAAGATGCACTATATCCATCTGGCCCTAGGGCTTTATTGTCTGGCATAGAAAAAACAGCAGCTTTTATCTCCTCATCAGTGACTGGCCTTGCAAGTTCTCTCCTTTGATTATCCATCAGACATGGCCCATTGCTAAAAATTTTTGAATCTGCAGGTGAAGTGTGTTTTACAGAGCCCATTAGACTTTTGTAGTAGGAGATAAACTCATTAACAATTTCCTCTCCATCAGAGATTTTCCCTCCAACACTGTTATAAAGTGTTAAGACCCTGTTTTGGTGCCTGTTTGATTTAATGATTGAGTGGAAGAGGCTTGTATTTTTGTCTCCTTGGATACTCCATGTAATCCTAGCCTTTTGCTGATAAAAGGATAGTTCACAAGCTAAAAGCTTACTGTATTTGGAAATACAGCACTTTTCTTGACTGATGAGTACAGAGTTAAGGGGGTCAGATTGCAATTTCATTTGTACTTCATCAACTTCAGCTTTAGCTCTCAGGACCTGTTCACTTATATTGTTAAAATGCCTTTTGTTTAGTCCTTTAAGAGACTCTTTAAGCTTCTTCAACTTTGAATGCACAGAGAACATCTTGCAACCTCTCACAGGAGTCTCCCAAATTGCTCTTACTGTAGGAAGAAATTCATCATGTTTTATCCACATTTTGAAGAATTTAAAAGGTTTTTTCCCCTGAACTTTGTCTTCATAAACAGAAACAAGAGCTGGTGAATGATCTGAAAAACTTGGAAGCATGTACTCAACATGACTTGCATTGTATCTGCTAATCCAGAGATCATTTACTAAAGCCCTATCCAGCCTACACCACACTCTGGAATCAGAATTTTGCTTGTTGTTCCATGTATAAAAACATCCAATAGTTTTGAGGTGAGATAACTGACAATCTTCAATGAACCTGCAGAAATCATTTGCATCATTATCATTTAACAAGATACCTCCCAGTTTTTCTTCATTACTGATCATAACATTGAAGTCTCCACAAAGAAGCCATGCTTGATTTCCAATTGCTTGTTTGATCTGAGTTAATTCTTACCACAAACTTTTCCTAGCTTCTTGATGATTGAAGCCATATACTGTAGATAAAATACTATTGAAGTTGCCATCCTTTGAAATAACAGAGCATGTAATTTGCTGGGGGGGAGTAATACAGTACTTGAAAGTCTAGGATATCAGGATCCCACAAAGTGAGGATTCTAGCTCTAGTAGAGCTATTTGCATTTGAAAACCAGCTCCAATTCTTTGCAATCTTATTAGCAGCCACAGACACCTTTGTATCATTTATTTTTGTTTCAAGAAGAGAGAAGAAAGAAAGATGATATTGCGCAAGATGGCACTTTGCCAAGTGCTGTTTAGGGGACTTATTTAAGCCCCTAACATTCCAAAAGGAGAAATTCATGCTGACTTACCTCCCCTATCAATTGTAGAGGGATCAAAGTCATTTGCTTCATCGTTCAACAGAGTGAAAGGATTCATAATCATAGAATTCTTCCTCTCTTGCTTCTGGAGTTGCACCCTTGAAGCTTCATATTGTGATTTCCTGCTGGTATTAGCGTGCACAACATGCACAGAACAGTAATCTCCAGACAAAACAGAATTGATTTTTTCCTGGCAGGTTTCAATATCCTTTCCTGTGGACTGATTTATCTCCTGCAGCTTCTCCTTTCCTTTCCTATTCTCTGCAGGTGGAATATCAACATCTATAACATCTTGTGCATTTTGCTCTTCAATTGACTGATCCACCTGATTCTCCTGACTACCAGAAATCTTAACTTTAACATGTTTGGGTATCCATCTTTGTACTATAGGCTTCCTTTTACAGTGCTGATTATCATGACCCACTTTTTTACAATGGTCACACCACCTTGGTTTCAATTCATAGATAACCCTCTGAGTATAAGAGCATCCATTTGGACCTTGAATAACAACTTGATCAGGCAATGAAGATGGTAATGTCACTTGAACCAAAACTCTTGCATAAGCAAGTCCTTTCCTATTAGCTGTGAGCTTATCAGTAGCAATAGGATGACCAATGAGACTGGCAATTTTACTAATCCCCTTTTCATTCCACAGATTTAGTTTTAGTGCAGGAAACTGGATCCACATAGGGTAAATGTGTTCATCAACTTTTTCAAGATCCTCCCCCATAGACCATGCTTTTAATAGGAATGGTCTTGAACCAAAAAACTAAGGTCCACTCATAAGTATTTCATTCATTTCATCTTTGCTATTGAAATTAAAGAGAAAAACCACTGGCTTAAGAAGACAGATTTCTGGAATTGCAAGATGTGCCCAGACTTTTTTAACAAAAATTTCCATTGCTTTGAATCTTACATTGATACCTAGAACTTGACCAACAAGTGAGAATTTCCAAAGAGAAGCTCCTTCGTTCCATTCATCATCATCAAATGTGACTGTATCGACTGTTTCAGAAGGAATGTAGCTCAAATCCAAGCCGCAACCTGGTTTTCTATTGTCTGAAAAGAGACTCACCCAACTTTTCTTGTCATTCCCACCAGAGGCAGGAACAGCAGGATTCAAACTGTCACTATTTTTAAGGTTAGCTGCTGGATCCAATGTAATAGTAGTTGAATCAAGCTTTGTAGCAGAAATCAATGGAACAGTATCAATTTTAACAGAAGAATTTGGTTTAGAAGCAGAAATCAAAAGACTAGGATTAACTTCTCTTGGCGAATCTGGACATTGAAGACGAGAGAGAGAGGAACACTCTTTCACCAGATCTACTTCATCAGCCAGAGTAATATTATTAGAGTTACCAGAAATAGGAGATCTACCAAAACTAGGATGAGCTCCTGTCATCTAAGAACCCAAAGCAGTAGCGGATTCAAGAATATCCGCCATTGTCTTCTTCTTCCTTTCCCCCTTGGGTCCAGTTGAACCCATTATACTAGAGGGCGAATCTTCATCATCTTCAACAAAATCGGTATCAAAATGATCATCAGAAGCAGCTAGATTTGAATTTACAACTCTAAGACCAATACTAAGGATTTTTTCCCATTATTTCTCTTTTTTCTCACCATTAGATCTCAGCAGGTGGGCAAGTTAGCAAACATCTAGACGCCCGCTAACTTGCACCACGGACTGCTCCTCTAGGAATTCGATTAGCTCGATACATATGGATTCTTGACATACTGAAATGACTACTATTATTGGTATCAAACCAATAACGATTCATACAAGATAAATCCTCTAAGCGACAATTGGGTCAAAGAAACAATTTGAATTTGAGAAATTTATTTGCATCTGTATTAAGATGCTTTTTCCCGTTCAAAAATTGTGCACAGTTTTTTATGTTATTTTGATTGCAAAATATTGGATTTCTATCCATAACATTCCAATTCTGGGAATTGAAACAAATTAGAATTCTCAATTCTCTACGACGTCTCGGAGATAGAATATTTTCCGGAACAAGCAAATCATAATGATTTTTTTTCTATTCACAAGCATATTGAAGTATCGTGCAATGGATCCATCAAAATATTTTTTTTATCAACATATCTATTTTTTATTATGCATTTTTCATTAGTTTGGCGCTTATCTTATCAACCAATGAAACACCTAGGGTTTGATATATAATATGTTTTCCGTCTTTTTTCATAGATAGACGAATTGGTTCGATAATAAATATTCCCTTTTTTATTAATTTTGTAAGAGTTAAGTCTTTCTGAATCAACATTACGTCCATATGCATCTCTCCTCTTTGAATTGAGGATATAGCAATTTCTCTTGGATCTATGAGTCTAAGTAGAAGACAATATACCTTGATATTATTGATCATTCTTTGATTCAAGGGATCATCCCATCGTAATTGAAAAAGAAAATATTTTTTCAGGAAGAAATTAAGTTATGCTTCTTTCTTGCTCTTGAATTGTTTTTTCTTTCTACCTTTTTTAATGTCTGCTCCCGTGTAATCTTCTTCAACATCTTTTTTTGTTTTGTTTTTTTAGATCGGATACAAAATCTCCTTGGCCTTGTTGTTCTTTTTTTTTTTTGAATTTTCTAATTCAAGATATTCTTTTTGATTAGCTAATATAGGAAGATTTTTTTTTGTGATTTAGGCTGATCTTTACATTTTGACTAATATTTTCAAAGAAATGAAAAATAAGTAATTTGATTGGTATGATCCACGGTTTCATTTTATACGCATCAAAAAGTAGCACAAATTCTGGAAAAACCTAAGGTTTTAGGTTTGATATGGTATGATATAACCTTTCTTGATTCATTCCCATCCAATAAAAAAAGTCAATTTTTTTGTTTGAAGAATTTTTCTTTTTTTCTTTTTTTTATAATATAAAAGAAAAATCGAAATTAAGTTATACATTAAAGTTAATTGAATAATAGAAGAAGTTCCATTTGCTCAATGAATTACTCACCCCTAACCCTTTTTGTGGTTCCGAGCAACAAGTTTGATCATTGTCGAAACTTATTGTATATTCGTGATTGTTGAGGTTGTTGGCGGTCATTTGGGTGAACTACGTTCGGCTTGATTCCTTAGGCAAGAAGATACGTAGGCAGTGTTTCAGATGCAGCCGGTTTGGATAAGTTGAATTTGATGGGGGTGAGATTGTTTGGACTCTCGTTCGGGTTCACGACTTGTTGTGGATTGAGTCCGTTGTCGTGAATTAACTTCACGACGTAATGGACACAACAAGTGGGACATTTGGATGCTTTGGTGTCGGCTTAGTTTTGAGAAAACTTCCCTGAGGGGGAGAATTGTGAACACGGGGGGCCCACCCACGTGTTTGAACGCGTTAATCGTAAACGTGGTTTTGTTGCGTGGGTCCACCTAGCCACGTGAACGAGTTGTTTCCTCGTTTCCGCGTGAACAAGTTCAGCGAGGCGGATGCAGCCCATGAACTGCAATATAAATACCCATGCTAGGGTATTTTTCGGGTGAGAGCAAGAACAGGGGCGGCGGAAAAGGTGTTGATGCAAAGGTAGAGGGAAAAGTGACTGTAGCAAGGAGACACGTCTCCGACTTTGAGATTTTGTGTGCAGTCCTTTTGTGCTTTTGTTAAGGTTTTGTGCATCTCTTTTGAGAGAGTTTTTGTGTGAAAGATCTGAGAGTTTGTGTGAGGGTTTAGATTGAGTGATTGTAAATGCTAGTTGTATTCTCTCTCCCCCCTCCTTGCCCCGTGGACGTAGGCAATCTGCGACCACGTAAAATTGGTTGTCTCGCTATTTGTGTGATTTGTAATAGCTTTTAGGTTCCCTCGACAGGTCAGTCTTAGAACTGATGAGAGGAAGAACTGATATCTTACTTGGTTAAGATATTTTGCTTAAGGTTCTTGTTTTCTTTGTGAAACAAGATTTCCTATTGCAATCTAACTCTCTTATTGTGCCGAGGTGCTGTCGAAATTTCCGCTGCGTGCAACAATTACTTGCTTAAATAATTAATTTAACAGATTGTTGGAGGTATTATAATAATTGGATCCTACAATTGGGTTCATCAAACTTTGAAGGATTTCTTAGTTATGCATGCTACTCTGATCCCCTATTTGATCGACCTGCTTGAATTCTCAAGAAAGAAAATAATTCTACTTTGAATTGTTAATAAATTGATTCCTACTCTTACTGTTAGGGGTTCTAATTTTTTATCAATTTACACACAGATCCTTTGATGTCGGGCTCTTCTGATCCTAAGTTTAGGGGCTCTAAATTGATTCTTACTTACTTTGAATCCTTTAATGTGGAATTATCTCAATTAATTTTAGTACTCCCAAGGATCACTCGTAAAGTAATTTCTATTTGAAAAATCGCAGCATATTAGATGAAATTTTATAAATTAATTTTAGAAATTGAAAATCCCTCTATTTTACTTTGTTCTAATTCTTTGTTTTGTTATAGATGAAAATGACGAAATATTAGAGAAATTGGATTGAGGCTTTCAAAGAATATGCGAAAAATATTTGATAATAATTATTTTAGCATTCTAATAAGATTTGTAATTACTTTGTTTTAATTCTTAATTGTTTTTAATCTTTTTAGAATTGAGAAGGTATTTAAAAGTTTCGTTTGTTTACTTTATCAATCCCTTAAATCACAATAAATTTATTTATATTGTATTTCATTCTTTTTTACATTTTATTTTTAATAAAATTTCCATTCTTCATTGTACTACAATATTCTTATTTGTATATTTCTTATACATGTTTCATTGTATTGTATATTTGTCTGTTTTTTATGTGCATTCTTTTAACATTCTAACTTTATAGTTGTGTTATTTTTTTTTAAAGATAGGAAACCTCTCTCTCTCTCTCCTCTCTCTCTCCTCTCTCTCTCTCTCTCAAATTATCCTTAAACATAAAACTCTATAAGTAAATGAATCCCATGTTATTATTTGGTGTGTACAGATTTTGGTGAGTTTAGATAAAGATGCCACGTTTCCAAAAATATACAAACAAAAATGCTGGCATGTTAAGCTCAGGAGAGTTAAAATCATTTGGTTTTCGTTTTAGGGTATACACTTATTAAAGATAGCTCTTTCTGAGCGAAGTGCAGCGCCTTATGGGTTCTATAACTTCAAGAAAGAAGTCCAATGTTCTGACTCAATGCATGAGCAAAATACACTAATTAAAAACGGATATTAGATTTAGGTATAATATTAGAGCAATACAGAATCCTACAATGTCCTAGTTTTGACTAATCAAAGTATAGCTCTTATGACCATGTACTGATCTTCTTTTTTCAAAATAGAGCTCCTTAGATAGGTTTAGAGATCTAAACAAATACGTAGCTCTTTATATATTCTCTAACTTTAAGAGAAATCAAACTTTTGGACTTATTTGCAAGAAAATCTCTAAGGACAAAATATTTTTTTAGACTCAATTATTGAAAAAACGTAGAAACTTAGAACATTCTAATTTTGATTGTTCAAAGTATGGTTTTTTAAAGTGCATTATGGCTCTTTCTAAACAATGTATGACTTTCTTTTTTTTTGGTCAATGAACTAATTTTATTTCATTCACCAAATTGAAACAGTTATTCGCATCAAGATCTCTACAGAGAGAAAACTAACAAAAAAACATCAACTTATCTAACCAACCTTACAAAGATAAAAACCAGTCTCTATTTACCACTGTAATGGAATTGTTCATGTAAATGGTTAAGATATCCATTTTGATATTCCTAACCACTTGGTTTGCTGTTCTTGATTTCTGCTGAAAACACCTGAGATTTCTCTCCCTCCAGATACTATATATAGCTGCCGCAATTGCCATCCTCTTCAAATTCTGCTTTAAGCCATTTCCTCTTAATTTGGTAGAAAACCAATCCATCAGTGTATTCCACTCACAGGCTTGCCATTCAAACTTAAGCCATTCCATTATAGATAACCACACTTCTCTTGAAAAGGAGCAGGTAAAGAAAAGGTGATTTCTGTTTTCCAAAGCAGACGAACACAGATAACAAGTGTTTGTGTTTATAATACCTCTCTTCATCAATCTTTCTTGAGTAAGGAGTCTGTTTTGTGCCGCCAGCCAAAACACAAATGTATGTTTTGGGTAGTTCATCTTCCCCCATACAGTATTGAACCAGGGCACCTTTTGAGTCAAGTGGAACAATTTTGCATAAACTGCTGGCAGTTTAATTTTTGAATTCTTATGGCATGAACTCAGTAGTTCCAGCAAATTGTCTACTCCTCCCACAACAACCAAGGCTTTATTCCTGACTTTGATGAGTTGTTTCCAGCACCATGAGTCCCCAGTTTTTGCATTGACATGCCAGATATCTGAATGTTTTAAATAGTTTCCATGAATCCATTTTACCCATAGCATTTCCTTGTTTACATGAACATACCATAAGCTCCTTAAAGCTGATGCCAAGTTCCATAAGGAAGCAGAGAATACACCCAAGCCTCCTTGTTTTCTACCACTGCAAACTCTATCCCATGATACCAACGGAATTCTAACAGAGCTCTCAGATTTTCCCCATAAAAACTTCCTACATAACTCATCAATCCTCTGAGTTACTCTGACAGGGAGAATGTAATTTGATGTTGTATGACTTTCTTGTTTAAACTATAGTTCCTTAAGCAGTTTTATAGCTCCTCTTGAGCAAAGTATAGCTCCTCATAATTTCTATGGCTTCAAAAGTTTTACTCTATTTGCAAGAAAAAGTTTCAGGATAATAAAGAAAAAAGTAATATATGTTTTGATACAACTATAAGCAAAATATAGAAGCTTAGAATATTCTAATTTTGACCATTTTAAAGTATAGGTCTTTCTCTACAAAATATAACTAATATGTTAAAAATGTAACTTATCATGACAGTTTTAGAGCTCTTTCTCGATAATGTACAGTTCCAATTTCTGTTACTGCAAGGAATAATTCAACAATTTGACTTTTATTTTCGAGGAAATGTTTGACATACTAGAAAGTATCGTGTGTTTATACAGCCATATATTGAACAACTACATTATAGCTTTTAAATATCATAATTCCATCTCTTTCTGAACCTTTCTATAGCTTTGACTTGCGATAGGCTCAAGGTGGAGATGATGATTCCAATGTGTTTCAACAATCATTTCACTTGCATTTCTTACTCCGTAGTTCCCTCTTGTACAAATACTCTTCACTTTAGTTTTTTTACTATATCCCACGAGTTCACGTTTCGCTGCCCAATGCCCGTTGTTTCCTCATTTTCACCAGCATTCCTGTTAGGAACTTTCCTCATTTCCAACTCGTGGTGTATATTAGTACCCAAGTTCGGCTATTCCAGCCGGGAACATCTCAGACATAGAATCTCTAACGAACTATTCTTTAATGATTCAAATACTCTCTGATTAGATGATAATTGAAGAGTGTCCAATTACCCAATCATTACCATCTACTTCAACTTTAAGGAACGAGATGATGCCAGGGGGGAGTACCACCATTGCTTTAAAAACCACTATTGTCTTGAAGACCACTATCACGAAAACCACAATCACAATATTGAAAACCACTACCTTTAAATTTAATATGAATGATAGAGATTCAAATAGTTGGATACTCTCCAATTACCATGTAAGTTTAGAGGATCCGAATCCGTTCTTTAATGTCCTTGTACACCGAATCATAGCTCCTTAGCTAATCGATTAGTCCATAACAAAATTAGAGCGATTTGATCGGTGTTAATAGATATTTCAAGCAAAGCTAATCATAATTGTTCCAATCTTTATTCTCATAACATTCACAACCCATTCATTCAAAAATTGCATAACAATCACAAAAAATCACGAAAATTTTGAAGAACTACGATCTGAGTGTCATATCTTGATTTCGACAGTGATTGAGGGAGTTTTAGTTACAAATTATTGTTGAAAACGATCCTAATCAACCCAAGCTTTGATTTAGAGATGGGATTAGCCAAATCGGTTAGATCTTTTCTCCTTCTTTTTTTATATGGTCTGGGTTGCAGCCCAAGAAAAACTTAATGTTATTATTTTAGGTTTGAGCTATTCTTTCATAGGCCAAGAGAAAGAGAAAAAAATTATTATTTATGTACTCATGGGCCAAAAAAGTGAGAAATATTTTCTTTTTCTTCTTTTTTTAATTTGTTCTTCCTTTCTTTCTTTTTTTAAATTATTTTCTTTCTCTTTTATTAAAAATAGTGTGATTCATAAAGGATCAACAGCACGTCTTTTCTGAGTGTAAAAAATTTTTAAAATAATTTTAACATTGATAGTTGATTTTAAAAACTTGACCATTTTTAAGATTTTCTATCTCGATAGCCCCATAAGAGAAAACATATTTAACACTATATGAACTCATCTATGTGATCTTAATTTTCTAGGAAAAAGATAAAGTTTAGAGTTGCAAAGCAGAACTTTTTGTCTCGGTATAAAATTTTTTATATTATTAAGTTATCATGAAAAATCTTAGTTTTCTCTTTATAAATTTTCGAGTTTACATGTGCATCATTATGAATCTCTTCTAACTCATTTATTTTGAGCATTATTATTTTTCCAGCTGTGTCTAAGTCAAAGTTGAGTTGTTTAATTGCCCACATTTCTCGGTGGTCAAGTTCAATTTGTAGATGACACGCTTTCTGAAATTAAGCATGTACAGTGACATGTCCAAGTTGATTTTAAAACTATCTAATAGGCCCATAAAGCATTGCACAATTTAACAGACTAATTTTTTATTCTAATTAATAGTTTTGGCTAAGATTTATTTCATCTGTCTATTTTTGACCTTTACTTGACCACTGATTTGGGGTGATAAGGAGTTGATAATTTATGTGTGATTATATATCCTCACCAAAGTCTCAAAGAAATGGTTACAGAAATATGTACCGCTATCACTAATGACCGCTCATGACACTCCAAACCGAGAAAAGATATTTTTCTTCAGAAATTTAAGAACTACCTTTTTATCATTGGTTTTACAATCTATCGCTTTAGCCCATTTAGTCATGTATTCCACATCAATTAGAATGTACAAATTTCTAAAAGAGTTTGAAAATGAACTCATGAAATATATACCCCGCGGATCAAAAAGCTCAATAGCTATGATTGGTAGTATGGGCTTCATATTTCTTATAATGACTTTTCCTAAAAGCTGACAACGATTACATGCTTTATAGAACTTGTATACATGTTTGAACAAATTGGGACAATATAGTCCACACTGGAGGATTTTCTCGATGGTTTTTCTTGGACTAAAGTGGCCTCCACAATCTTACTCATGGTAAAAAAAAAGAGCACTCCTAGTCTCTTTGTTTGGAATACACCTCCTGAAAATCTAGTCAGAATAATGCTTAAACAAATAGGGATCATCCTAGTAGAAATATTTCACATAAGAGAGGAAATGAGATCTATCTTATTTAGGCCAATGTGAAGGGATCTGTTTTCTGACCAAGTAGTTCACAATATCTATAAACTATGGTACAGATTAAAATTGTATGAGTCGTTCGTCTAGGAAATGATCGATAATTCGAACATTTCGTGTTGGTGCATTAGAAAACTTAGATAAATGATCTACTACTGTATTTTCTTCTCCTCTCACATCAAGGATTTACAAAATGAACTCTTAGAGCAAGAGTACCAATCTAATAAGTTTCGCTTTAGCATCTTTCTCAGTCAAAAGATAATTCAGTGTAGCGTGATCGGTGTAAACCTTGATCTAAGATCCGTTGAGATAGGACTTGAATTTCTCTAAGGGAAAAACAACGGCTAAAAAACCCTTATTTGGGATGAAGTAATTATGTTGTGCATCGTTTAGTATCCTACTTGCATAGCAGATCACATGAGGTCTTCATCTATTCGTCCTAATACAACACCAGTTGTAAATCGGATGCATTACATATTAACCCAAAGGGTATGATTCAATCCGGTGCATGAATGATAGGCACTGTAGTTAGCTTCTTTTTGAGATGATCAAAAGCCATAAGGTATTTAGGAAAGAAATTAAAGTGTGTATTCCTGGCTAAAAGATTAGTCGAATCCCTAGCAATTTCACTAAAGTCTTTGATGAACCGTTAGTAAAAACCAACATGACCAAGGAATAATCTAACATCCTTAATATTTTTAGGAGGAGGAAGGCTAGAAATGAGATCTACCTTAACTTTCTTATCTTCTATATCCTTATTAAAAACTACATACCCTAAGATAATTCTATGTTTAAACATGAAGTGATATTTCTCCTAATTAAGAGTTAGATATTTCTCCTTACACCAGGTTAAGACAAGTTTGAGGTGATGCAAACACTCAAAAAATGACTCACTAAATAATAATAAAAATCATCCATGAAGATTTCTAAGAATTGCTTAATCATATCGAAAAATATACTAATCATGTAGTATTGAAAAGTGGTGGGAGAATTGCATAACCCAAATAGCACGTGACAGTAGGAAAAATTTTCATATGGGCGTGTGAAAGTTATTTTCTCCTAATATTTAGGGCCAATGAGAATTTTGATTGTAACCTGAATAACCATCTAATAAACAATAGAACTCATGTCCTGCTAAATATCCAAGCATTTGGTGAAGTGATTTTTCATGGTGGCTAAGTTGAGTTTCCTATAATCGATGCAGACTTACCAGCCGGTTTGGATTCAAGTGAGAATTAACTCATTGGCCTTATTCTTGATCACGGTGACCCTAGATGTTTTTGGAACCGCTTGGACTAGATTCACCTAAGAACTATCTGAAATAGGACAAATGATCTTGTTATCAAGACATTTCAAAATACATTTCCTAACCATTTTTTCATCACTAAGTTTAACCTACATTGGGGATCCCTAATAGGTCTGGCATCATCTAACAAATAGATTTGATGGTAAATAATGGTTGGACTAATCCTCTTGGTATTAGTCATGGTCCATCCAATGGCTTCCCTATTTTCTCTCAAAATATATAAGAAGGCTTCTTTTTGACTGGTTGTTAAGTCAGAAGTAATGATGACCGGTAAAGTCTCATTCTCCACTAACTAGGCATACTCCAAATTTTTGGGTAAATGTTTAAGCTCTAAATTAGGGGGTTCTTCTATAGATAGGCAAAGTTGGATTAGTGGTTCTATACTTAAATGTTTAGGCTGCCATCTCAATGTAGATGCATGATCTATCGATGGGTCTAGCACTTCTAACAATTTAATTTCAAAACCAAAGATTCTCAAAACTTAAGTTAGATAAACAAAGATCTAATTCACATTCTCCTTCTTACTGTTCACTCGAAATTCCCTGAATTAAGTTCAACTCTAGGGATTGATCAGATGGATCAGTAGGCTATTTTCTTAAATTAAAAAATGTTGAGATCAAAATTCATGTTCCTAAAAAAATAAGTTCACTTGGTTGGTTCTACGGTTGATCAAGGCATTTGAGTTTACTAAGAATGATCTACTTAAGATGACTGAGATTTGACCTTTGAGATTGGAAACAATATGCATTTTTATAATTATGAAATCAACAGGAAAAATAAACTCACCCACCTTAATCACAACATTCGTTTATTTCTTCTTTGGGTATTTTTACAGATCTATTTGCTAACCGGAGGGTATATATGGTCAGTTTCAATTCACCTATCCCTAACAATTGACAGACTGAATAAGAAAGAAGATTTATACTAGCTCCTAAGTCTAAAAATATATTATCAATAAAGGTATTTCCTATAACACGTGAAATAGTAGAACAATCGAAGTCCTTATATTCCAAGGGCATGGGTTTTGAAAACATGTCAGTGAGGTTAGAAGCTAAAAAGATTTTCTTGAGTATATTAGCGGTTCTTTTCTCAGTACACAAATACTTAAGAAATTTTGCATAAGAGAGGATTTATTCAAGTGCATCTAAGAGAGGAGCATTGACTTTGCCCTATTTAAAAGTTTCTAGAATTTTCTCCACGCGAGGATAGTTTTTTCTAGGTCTGAATCTATCTAGAAAGTGAGCAATTGACTTATATCTATCTAGATTAGGCTTAGTTTCGGGTTTAGCTTCTTAGTCATCCGAAGGGGGATTTATCAGAAGGAGAAAGAGTTTGTTCTGGTTCATCATTTTGAATAGGAGAAGATGAAAAGGAGTTTCAACCGGAGGCATTCTAACTTAATTATCTATCTGCTTTTCTAACCATAATGTGTGAACTGCATTCACTTAAGCTAGATGGTTTAAACTTGATCCAGTGTCCTTAGGGTTTACTACAGAAGATAAATGAGAAACTCTCACTCGGACTCTGAACGTTTCCAATGGTGAAACGTATCCCACTTATGGGATCAATTCCACTAACTCCTTCTGTAATCTTCCGAGCACCCTTTTACTGATATGAGATTCGATCACTTTGTTGAATCAATCATCCCTCATGAAACACCCACGGTGTAATTGTGGAGTGCTTGAAGATTCATAGTTCTCCACCACAAAATCTCTCACTAATCAAATCAATTGACAGTGAGACCACTAAAATTCTTTCTAGTCTAATCCACTCAAACTTCCGATGTGTTTGTGCACTCAACATTAGAGTCCAGACATAGTACTTTGAATTTTAATATCCTGATCGTTGGCGATTGTCAAACCCCTTCGTGTTAAGTATTTGTAACTTAACAATAGGAACCCCCTTTGAGTGATTTGTATGAATCAACACTCCCGCTATAATTTGTACTCCCACTCTCACTGTCCATTTGGTCAAACCTCCTTACAGTTAGGACCACAACCAAAATCTCCTCTCGATTCTTTCCATGAACGAGAGGTCCACTTTCAAATCGAGTGATCAAACTTTTCTACAGTTAGGGTCACCTAAAACTCCTGCATGGTCAAACCTTCCTACAGTTAGGGCCAAAACCACAATTCACTCTCGTTAAATGAGAAATTCACCTTTAGTTCAGTAATCAAACCTTCCGACAGTTAGGATTATCCGA
The DNA here is from genome assembly GCA_022839385.1 of Asparagus kiusianus. Classification (NCBI taxonomy): domain Eukaryota; kingdom Viridiplantae; phylum Streptophyta; class Magnoliopsida; order Asparagales; family Asparagaceae; genus Asparagus; species Asparagus kiusianus. The sequence continues at coordinate 45,187 of BQKN01064715.1, forward strand.
ATCTTTTCGATTCTCGGAGTGGAGATCCAACTCTTAGTTTTACTTTTCAGATTCTCAAAGTGGAGATCCCATTTTGAGTTTTGTTTGCAATTGGAGATAGAATATAAAATTCTTCCTCTCCAGCATCGGGATCGTCTTTGCCCCAAGAGAAGACATTACTTTTCAACACCAAAATACGTGCCTTACACGTACAGGGAATTTTATCCCGAATCCTAAGTAGGGATAAGTCAACGCCTAACACGCTTTGCCGGTTTAGTCTTTCACCGATTGAAAAAGACACCAGAATCCGAGTCTGGGGACTTTTATTCCAAAGCCTAAGTAGGGATAAGTCAGCGCCTAACACGCATTGCCGGTTTGTTCTTGATCGTAAAAAGAACAAAAGCCTATATATTCAATATTATGGCAGGTTGTTATTCATAACATCATAATCCGTGCCTCACACGCACGGGGAATTTTATCCCGAATCCTAAGTAGGGATAATCGACACCTAACATGCGTTGACGGTTTACTCTTTCACCTATTGAAGAAGACACCAGAATCCAAGTCTGGGGACTTTTATCTTAAAGCCTAAGTAGGGATAAGTCAGCTCCTAACACGCGTTGTCGATTAGTCTTTAACCGTAAAATGGACAAAAGCCTACATATTCAACTTTGTGGTAGGTTATTATTAATTACACCTTAATCCGTGTCTAACAAACGTGGAGAATTTTATCCCGAAGCCTAAGTAGGGATAAGTCAGCACCTAACAAGCGTTGTCGGTTAGTCTTTAATCGTAAAAAGGACAAGAGCCCTCATATTCGACATTATGGCTGGTCGTTATTAATAACACCATAATCCGTGCCTCACACGTATGGGAAATTTTATCCCGAATCCTAAGTAGGGATAAGTCAGCGCCTAACACGCTTTGCCGGTTTAGTCTTTCACCGATTTAAGAAGACACTAGAATCCAAATCTGGGGACTTTTATCCTGAAGCCTAAGTAGGGATAAGTCAGCGCCAAACATGCGTTGTCGGTTAGTCTTTAATCGTAAAAAGGACAAGATCTCACATATTCGACATTGTGGTAGGTTGTTACTAATAACACCATAATTCGTGCCTAACACACGTGGGGAATTTTATCCCGAAGCCTAAGTAGGGATAAGTCAGCGCCTAACACGCATTACCGGTTAGTCTTTAACCGTAAAAAGGACAAGAGCCCATATATTCGACATTATGGCAGGTTGTTATTAATAACACCATAATCCGTGCCTCACACGTACGGGGAATTTTATCCCGAATTCTAAATAGGGATAAGTCAGCACCTAACATGCGTTGCCAGTTTAGTCTTTCACCGATTGAAGAAGATACTAGAATCCAAGTCTAGGGACTTTTATCCCGAATCCTAAGAAAGGATAAGTCAGTGCCTAACACGCGTTGCCGGATAGTCTATTCCCGTAAGAAAGACGAATCTACGTATTCAATATCGTCGCACTAAGAGAGTTAAATCTCTTAGCACAACGTTACATGTGAAAACGGGTTTAAACAAATCACATACTAGCCCGATTCAAATGGTAATTTGTAAAGGCATATTAAACCCGTTAAAGTTTGAGGGTTTGTCAAAAATCATAAAGTCTACGCCTAACACGCATCACCATTTAGCCTTTTCACGTGAGAAAGACGAAGTCTACGTATTCAATATCGTAGCACTAAGAGAGTTAACTCTCTTAGCATAACTTTACGTGCAGAACAGACTTAAACAATTTGCACGCTAGTCCGACTCAAACAGTAGTCAGTAAAGGCTCATCAAACCAGTTGATGGCTGAGGGTTTGCCAAAAATCCTATATATACAAGAGTCATTAACGCACCAACCCTATTAGTTAGTCTCGTGACTGGAGCGTCCAACAACTTCGGGATAAGATCCATATCTACAGACAAAACAACTTTAATAGTTGGTCCTACAGCTCGAAATTTAGGACCGTCATGCTCCAATACCTTAAGAGCTTAAACTGTGTATACTCCAGCAAACGTACGAGTATAAACTAAGTCAATGCGTCACGACAAAAAGTCAATGCAGGGCGATCCGAAACCCTAAGGTCAACGCCAGTCAACACGTTGTGATAAAAAGTCAACGTCGGGTGATATGAAATCTTATGGTCAATGTCGGTCAACGCGTAACCAAAGGTCAACGCTAGTCAACGCGTTACGATGAAAAGTCCATGCCGGGCGATACGAAATGCTAAAGTCAACACTGTTCAGAGATAGTCAGTTCTGAGTCAACTCGATGACACGAACCAAAATCAATTCATAGGTTTTTGATTCGAGCCTTCGACGATGGCCAGGCGATAAACGCAGCCGGATGAATTTTAGCTATTTATATTGAATAGACTGAAAATCGAATGAGTCAAGAGTTAAAACTAACTAGAGGTCCTCTTACACTAACTAAAGGTTGGACTGATCATATCCAAAGTATTTCAGACTCCTCTATAAAAGAAACGAGACTGAAACACTTTGGAGGGGGTATCTGTAGGCATTAAAAATTGCCTATAGGCCCCTGCACGTGGCTCGAGATAGAGAAAAGATGATGAATGTCGCTATCCGAGTTACAAAAGCTTATTTGATGTCGACAAGCGTATGAAGTGAGTTGACGGACCGTGTGAAGCAACGGAATTTTAGAATAACCAAACACGAACTGATCAGGAGCTACGTGTCGCTTACAAAAGACGAAGAACCCCTCCTATCTTGTCTACTTCACATGTGATTCAACCATGAGAGGTTATATATCTCCTCATTAGCTTTCAAACACATCTTGAACCAAGTAATTTCGAGTTTTAATGATGAAGATACAGCAGAAACGGACGGAACGTGTAAACCAAGTTCAGGCCAAAGTTTGGCCAAGACACCAAGTGGTGTCCCGGCCAATGCTTGGCCGAGACACCAAATGGTGTCTCTTCCAAGATTTGGTGTCTCGACTAATGCTTGGCCGAGAGGCCCAAGCATGGCCGAGACACCCACGGGTGTCCGCAGTCCCCGAAATATGTTTTTTGGCTGTTTTAAGCTGTTTTTCGACCGTTAACCGTTTGGATTTGTTCCAACTGATAAGATATCATCCAAGAATATGGTTAAGTGATTACAACTAAGCATAAGAGTGAATCAACCATTCTTATCTGAAAATAGAGCTCCCAAAGCCTATAAATACCGCCCTAGGGCCTTCATTTTTTGAGATCTGGAATTCTCGAGCATTGGCGAAGCCCTGCTGAACTGAAGACTGAAGGAGTATGAATTTCAGAAGGGAGAAGGAAATCAGATTGAGTTCGTCAGCATATAGAAGAGGAGCTCTTCAGATCTACACTTCCCAGTCCTTTGCCTTAAGATTGTCCCGTTATGGTGATCTCGAGAAGAGTGATTATCTCGCTGTTGCAAAGATAATTGCTTCGGCTTCCTGATTCCCTCGCGAATTAACAAAGCTCTGGATTTGATCTGATCATTTAGTGGTTCACGGATACTAACGTCCCCGTCACGGGCCAATATCTCACGCAAGTAGCAGGCGATAAACAACCATTGTGCTGTTTGACGAGAGTTGTATTTTTTTTCATTATGTAAAGGTCTTATAAAAAGACTAACTTTTGTTTTCATTGTAATGTTTGAAGTTGTAATTAATACAACAATGAACAAATCGACTTTCTCCCCAAACAGTTGATTTAGGATATTTTCTCTCTTTTTCACTCATAGCATTAGTTAGTTGACCAAGTTGGGTTTCTAACTTAGTTATGTCTTGAGTGTTAGAATTGAGCATTTGACTGGTTGTTTATATGAAGGAATTTAGTGTATTGGATGACTGGGTCAATATGTTAGTGATCTGTATAGATGCTTTGATCATAGCTTCTAGTCTTTTCTCTAAAAAAATTGAGATGTTCCTCATGACCTGAACTCGAAAGAATAGGATTTACTGGTTAATAATGAGGAGACTGGTTTGGATATGATAGATTAAATTATTAAAAATTATTTGGTGAGTTAAATAGAACTGTGCTTCCTATAGAAAATTGTGAGATTGAAATGGGAGTGAAATTTTAATTAAAAAAAATTAATTCCAAGCTAAATTTGGATGATTTCTCCAACCCGAGTTGTAAGTTGACAAAAATGGATTATTTTTGAAATACTAGAATGTAGCGTTCATCTGCTCTAGTGGTTAATTATTTCCTAAAAGAGGACATTTCTCTTAAACATGCATTGGAGATAGACAATTAGGACATCCTAGAGAAACTCAGATGGTTTGAGTTAGGACTCGTTCTTTGGGTTCAAGGTCTTCTAACCTACACAGGATTGTAGGCAAGCTCTACAACCATTTCTTGACTTTATCCTTAAGAGCAAAAGGGATAAATCTTAGCTTATTTGTGTTCTTAGATAACTCTCTAATCTTAATCATGAGACATACTTCTTCAAATTGGATATAAAATTGTAGGCATCTTCGGAAACATTTCTTAAGAACTTTGGAAGCATGTTTATGAAGTGAGTTGTAAGCTCAAAATTAGCTTCACTAATATCAAGAAGGCTAATGCAAGGCGTGATTGCATTTCTAGTAGGATAACACATATCCTGAAGAGCCGATGGATTTAGATTTGCCATTTCTTTTACTTCAACAATGGATTCAACACGGATTAAGCGATTGATTTTATCTCTACTCTAAACTTGCATACACTAACAAATTCTTTTTAGATATTTTTTGACTCTAAAAAGAAATTTAGCAAAGTCATCTAAGAAAAAAAGTTAATTAAATTGTTTATATTTAAAAAAAAACTAAAAGACATAAAAGATAGGTGAGAGAAAAGAAGAAGGATAAATGAAAAACCAAATTTAAACCAGTCCAGTTAAGGATTTATTGTTCTGTAATAAGTTTGAGTCCTTAGGGGCCAATGTCTAATGAGTTTTAGAAGATTTGGATTTGTATATGAGAAATTAGTGATTCATGGCCTAAGAAAAGGGTTTACAAAATCGCTCACAATATCTTAATTAGGGGATTTTGCCTAAGAGTATTTTCAAGTGAGTGTTCAAATCAAAATGCTCAAATTACTTTGGTGAATTCCTACTAACTATATGCAATACAACTCTAAGAATTAAAAGCAACTACAATAGGAAGTAAAAAGAAAATATTTTTTATTGGGATCAACAATCAAATAAATGTCAGAAAGAGAGCTCTTGCTTGAATTTATTATATTGTTTAATAATTGCTCAAGTAGAGGGTGGATTTCATTAGGGTCAACAAGATAAAATATTTATTTTTATGATTAGTTCTAATTGTCCCTATGTGAAAATCCTAACTAGGGGTGAAATTAAAAATACTAGAAAGAGAACTCATATTTTCATGAGGGTGGTTTCTCTTGAAGCAAATCTTCTTCTTCAATCTTCAATCTTCAATCTTTAATCGTCTAATTTAGTCTTTACAAGGAAACATATAAATCAAAGAGCCAAATGACAAAAATCTTAAATACGTGCATATTCCTTGACAACGATGCCAAAATCTTGATTGGGGGTAAATAATGTAAAGTTATAAGTGCACAACCAAGTTATAGTATAGTACATGTCAAACCCACGAGGACGGTATGTGTTTAAAAATTTTATAATTGGTCTTAAAAGAGTGTGGACAAAAGGAACGAAAGTATAGAGATGTAGAGATGTGATGCCCTGTTTTCACACATGGCTACAATCAAAGGTGAACCCAGAGATGTCAAACCTACCATACACCCATACTATACAACAACACGTTTCACTATTACAGTAATATCTCTCTAGTGGACTGAACAATAAGTGTAGGTATAAAATAGGCAAAATAAGGGAAATAAATTCATTAGGCATGATGTAGAAAGAGATATCTAATAAATATAATTATGTCTCAACTGAATAAACTGAATACAGCTAAAGTTTAAAATATGTGAAGTATCTCAATATGAGTCAACTGAAAATAAACTAAGGCACACAACCTTTACAAGATGAAATACAAAACTCTAAATGTCCGAAAGAAAATATTAACTATGATGGAGTCTCATCTACTAAAAATATGTGACGACGACTATGCTGGATGTTCGTCATCCTGCGGCTCTCCAAAACTCTAAGCTGTTGCCTGAAAGGAATTGCAAAATAAAAAGAGAAACAATAAGAGCGTCAGAGCACCACAGCAAGATCATCTCCACCGGCCCCAGGGAAAGAGCTACTAGATGTGATGAAGGCTCTATCTATTAAGCATAGTCTACCTAGATCATTTACCCTGTATCTATAAGGAATTAATATTTAGAACCCTATAATATGAGACGTAGTACGTCGAACAAAATAATCCAAACAAGGAAACCATCATGTATATACCATGTGTCTCAAATTGTGAATCGCTAATTATCAACTCCAAATTAGGAATAAAGGAAAGTAATACAAGGAAGTAAAGTTATGACAAATATCGGACCAAAAATATCTTCCACTATCCTTTGAAAGATAATGTAAACAGCTGCATATAATTCCGCATACTTACAAGAGTAAAGTACCTCGGTCATATATAACTCAGCGATGAGTCATGTTTATAATGGCGTCCACCAAGACTCAGGCCATCAAATAATTATCATAATGCAAATCCTTACAAAGTTTATAATTTATCGCATTATCATGTGGGACGGACTATCAAATCAGCATCCTAAAAGTGTACACGACTCATTAGTCTCGTCATATCAACGTGCGGGACGGACTAGCAAATTAGGAATTCTAGGTATACGACTCACAAGCCTCATCACATCTACATGCGGGATAGACTACTAGATCAAGCAATCTAAAACCCATCTCAATACCTTGTACTAATGATATATTGATGCACTATTCCAAGTAGTACTGAGCGGTGCTTATCAATGATATTTATACATGTATATATGTTTAAATAACTCATATATCCTATGTAATCAAAACAATAATTGTATTAATCCTCTTCGGAATACCCATGTGTGTGCTACGACACTATACATGTATACTCATGATTGTATGTGTATCATCATGCATCTCGAACCCCACGTTCCAAACTAAAAGGTGTAAAAACAACACTTCAAACAAAAGAGAACATAGGCCGGTCGATCGCCCTTAGGGCGGCGATCGACGAAAATCAACCATGCACACAATTTACACACTCAGGGCCTCACCGGTTGACCGGCTAGTCTTGGTTAGTCAACCGGCCAGAGAGGAAAACACAAGTTCAGGTTTCTGATGTTTTGTATTTTGTAACTTTATTTAAAAACTTATTTTTATCAACATGAGGCATATAACAAGATTAAATCTTTCTTAATTACTTAACAAGAATTAACTCATCATGATATAACCACTTGAATTAAACTAATTAGGGTTTAACACCCTGTTTGTCAGAAAATTGTGAGAAAATTGAGAATAAATTTTGTATTATTCTCTCTAACAGACTTAGAAAAAGAAGAAACTATAATTCTCTCGATGAAATCTCTCTCTAACAAGCTTAGAAAAAGAAATTACAATTCCTCTAAATCAGTTTCTCGAATTACAAAAGAAAGAAGGAATCGACGGAGACCCGTCCCTTTGTTTAACCTGGGTTCTTCTTGGTATCGGTAGGAGTTTAGACCCTTGTATCACATTGACTATGCGAACGCTTCACCTCATGGAACATAATATCTTCCTCTTGGTTGATGTTGAGGAGAACTTGCGTGACTCTTAATGAGTTTAAGAACTCAGAGTGAGTTTAAAACTATATAAAAGAGTTAATTAGTTGAACCAAAATCGGTTGCAAGCCAAAATCTAAGCTCTCTGTTGTTGAAATTGATGATGCTCTTGGTTGTTGAAGGATGAATTTCGATCTTCTTCTCCAAAAGTGCCTTTTGATCTTCCAAAATTCAAGATCTTGAACTCCATTGAGTTTTCTAGTATTTATAAGGGATTAAATTGTGTAACTAACCCCTTAATTTGCTCCTAAGTGGGGCTATGATCCCCTCAGATTGTGAAAACACTTTTGAAACCGTTCAGCTCACGTTTGAATGAGTCAAATGCCAAAACTAGCGTTCTGGAACTAAACTCTATGTCTGGGATGCAGAGTATGGTTCCTCGTTAGGGGCTGAAACGCAGCGATGAACCCTGCGCCTTACACTTTGGATGCCGCTTTGAGCTATGCGTCTCATTTTTGGGACACAAAAGTGAGCTTTACGTCTTAAGGTGAAGAGACTTTAACTTGTAGTCTCTTTTTTTAGAGCGTTGCGAAGATCGTCATTTTCTAATCTTCGTCTCAACTTTTTAAAATGTAGGGAGTCATCAGATTATAACTTCTGCTGTTATTTGTGAAGGCTATTGATCAGAGCTTAGTGGGAAGTCTCCAAATTGCAACATTCATTGATTGTCGTGAAAGTCTCCAAATTACAGCCTTATGGAAGTCGTCGAATTGTAACTTTCATTATCAATGCTTAGTGGTAATCAACCATCTATAGTAATTTTTAGACAGCCTACATATTCTAATTAATTAAAATTTCTCAAATAAACTAATTTATAAATATGATTAAGTAAATATGATAAATTCTAAACATTGAACAGAGATAAATTCGTTTAACATGCTCACATCACTTAGGTATCATCAACCTAGGGGTTAGACCTCTTTAATTAGCAAAAAAACTCAAATAATTATTAAACTAGAGTTTAAACATGATTTAAACATGATTAACAAGCTAAAAATGAAATTAAATAAAACCCTAATGATCATGACCATCAAACTAATATAAATAAAAATTAAAACTATAGATTTTCACATTGGTTTAAAGATTAACATTATAAACTAAGATTTTAAAACATCGAGTTATGCTTAAACATGATATTCAACAATTAAACATATTAAATCTTGAATTAACTATAGGAAAATGTTTGGAGGAAGATGATCTTGCCTCAAACGTCATGTTAAACTCCTAAACATGTGCGTGCAAGACCCCTTTTCACCAAAGTCGCAAAATCCTGCATTCCTCTCGACAAACGCCTCAAGAACTCTCTCAAATCTCATAAATTATGATTAAGGTTTAAGAGAGAGGTAGAGGGGCAGCTAGGGTTTGTAATACAGATGAAAAGATGTGTTTTTCGTATGTAAACATGTATATATATAACTGCAAACCCGAATCAAAACAGCCCAAACCCGAATCAGGAAACCTAGTCAGACTTAGAAAATAGTCTTTGGTATTTTGGCTATAACTTTCACGTACGATCTCGGAATGAGGTTATTTAAAATGAGTTGGAAATATATTGAAGATACCTAAAACTTTTATGTTTTCCATTTTCAAGATTTGAACTGTATTAGTATGTAATATAGATATACTCTTAACTGGTTATTTTTCCATATTTCTTCTTTGTGCATGTTTAACCTTTATATACTCTCATATATACTCTTAATTGATCTCAAATTAATTGTTAGTATAATAAATCATCCATTAATAATATTCATCAAAATTAGAGTTTATTTACCAATATAATTCATACTACTTTCCAAAATTCATGGGGTTTTACATTCAACCCCCCCCCCCCAAAAGAATTTTGTCCTCGAAATTCCACAATCATATTTTAGAGATTAATTATATGAGCAAAGCATGATGAGAGAGTAATCTAGATAAGGAAACCGTCTCATATATATCTCGTACCATTAATCTCCAATTATGAAACATAAGCGATATTTACACTTAACAATCTAGAATGCAAATACAACCACTTAACTTCTAACTAAATAGAACTAGTACGTCGGGTAAAAAATACTAACAAGTAACCCCCCATATATATACCATTTGTTCGGAATGATTAGGAGCTAAGTGTTAATAGCCCCATTCTAGCGTTAAATATAAATATGACTATGGAAAAAAGTCATAAACACAAGCAATTTATAGCCAATCATTTTACCTGCTCAAACAGGTAAGGGTAGTCACGACGCACATCCTCTTCGCACTCCCAAGAAGCTTCCTCAGCTCCTTTCCGGTTCCATTGAACATTAACTAAAGGTATCACTTAGTTTCTAAGTCTTTTATCCTCCTTGGAAAGAATGCGAATTGGAATCTCAATGGTGGTCAAATCATCATGAAGCTCAATCTCTGGTGCGTCCAATACTCGCAGCTGCTCCTCATCACGTTAATGCTTCTTAAGCATAGAAACATAAAAAATATCATGTATGCTCGACATTGATGCTGAAAGATCTAGCCGATATGAAATGACTCCAATACGTTCCATAATCCGGAACGGACCAATATATCTCAGGGCAAATCGCTGAACTTCCCCGTCTGCCAAATCGCTGAACTTCCTTCATCGGTAATACTTTCAATAAAACATATTCCCTAACCTAGAACTCAAGCGGTCGTCACCTCTGATCTGCGTAGCCCTTCTAACGACTCTGTACTGGAAGAATACACTCCCGAATTAGTGCTACCTTCTCTATAATCTGTCTTACGAGCTCCGGCCCAAGTAACAAGTTGTCTTCCGGCTCTGCCCAACAAATCGGGGATCTACAAGGCCTCTTGTATAACGCCTCATACGATGTCATACCTATAGTCACTTGCTAAGTGTTGTTATAAGCAAACTCAATCAAAGGAATGTGATCCTCCCAACTACCCTAGAAATCAATAATACATGCCCACAACATATCCTCCAACACTTGGTTGACTCTTTCTATTTGTCCATCTGTCTGCAGGTGAAAAACACTATTGTACGATAGCTGACTGTCGAAAGAATTCTGGAAGCTCTTCCAGAATTGCGAGGTGAAAATTGAGCCTCGATCTAATTATAGGCTATAAATAGGGATAGAGGATGAGGAGTTTAGGGGTGAAAATTTTTATAAACTCCTTTTTGGAGAGGAGTTATAAACTCCTTTTTGGAGAGAAGAACATTTAATTAGGTGTACCAAATCGTAAAGATTTTAAGTTTGCATAAATAAAAAAAGTTATTCCCTCTTTTTAAATTTTCTTTTCTTGTGCTTTGTTGATGAAGATGAAGGTGAAGATTTATTTTCAATGGGTCAACCCCTTGCAAGGTATGTTTTTATTTTTTTGTCCTTTATTTTTATTTAAAATTTCACATTTTATAATTTTATTTTTTATATTATGTTGGTAGATTAGATTTATTTCATGCCATATAGCGTATATTTACTTTCACGCTCTTTTATTATTTTGTTGTGTTGTAAAATTTTAATCTTTTATAATTTTTATGCCTTTACTTTTATAAATTTCCTTTTTGGTTCATTTATTTTTGTTAGTTACATTTAATTTATGCTCATAGTTTAGATCTTTATTTCCTTATTCACCTTTTAATTTTTATAGGTAGTTTTTAATTTTCTTATATCTTTCTTTTATGCTTTTTAGTATAGATTTTATTTTCTTATTTGTAAAATAAGTAACTATATGTTATAGGAATTCTAGAATTCTTTGAAACTAGTTTTATTTCTTGTATGATTTGTGGCATGCTCTCTTTATGCTCAAAATGATTATGTTTAGGATATCAACTAGAGAACTAATTAGTAGAAGAAATTTTTTATAATCTATGCTTATCTTGAGTGGTTTGATAGGTTATCTAGCTACTTATTCTTTTCATGAATGAAATTTTTATTTGAAAGATAATTTATTAGGTTATACGTTTCTTAAGAAATTTAATAGTCTATGTTGAGTAAACCTAAAGTAAAACTTGATAAAAAATATTAGTTCATAAATCCTAAATAAAATTAATTAGTAAATTTAATTTTATATTACTATCTTCTCTACTTGATTTCCTCCATCTTTTACTTATTTTAATTTTCCTCTTTTTGATTATTTTTTCTCTTCTTAATTTTATTCATTTTTACTTTCTTTATTTCTCTCCCTGTTTATTTTTTATTTTCTTTTATTTGTTTGCACTCTTTCTTCTCTCTTGTTTAGTTTTTTATTTGTAAATAATCACACACTCTCTATATCTCTACACTTTTACTCCTTTTTGTCTATACACTTTTCTAGGATCCAATTTAGAATTTTTCCTATATACCTTCCTCATAGGATCAATGTTGTAACTAAATTATAAATTGATAGTTGTCTTTTTAAAACATTAGTGCATGATTATTATGCCCCCCCCCCCACACACACACCAAGTTTTTGGCACCGTTGTCTAGGATTGTGTATGTAATTAGTATTTTTTTCAATTTTGATCCTTTGGTTTGTGTGTTTTCTTGTGAAGGACTAAACTAGAAGATAAAAGCTAGAAGATTGAAGATTGAATCAGAAAATTAAAGATTTGCTTGAAAAGGTAAGTTCTCTTTCTTGTATTTTCAATTCCACTACATAGTTTATCTTTTCACATAAGTGATAATTAGGACATAAAACATAAAAATTTTCTCTTGTCAACTATAATAAAATTCACCCTCCATTTGAACAACTACTAACAAAATAATAAATCTAAATAAGAGCTCTCTTTCTTACATTTGTTTGATTATCGACTATAATTAAAAAAATAAAAAGATTTTCTTTTTTCATCCTTTTGTAGTTGCTTTTAATTCTTCGGGTTGTATTGCAAATTGTTAAGAGAAATTTACCAAAGTAATTTGAATATTTTGATTTGAGCACTCACTTGAAAATACTTTTAATGGCAAAAACCCTCTAATTAAGATGAGGTGAGGGATTTCATCATAATTTTCTTAGCCAGCAAATCATTAATTCCTCACTACACAAACCCAAACACTTTAAAACTCATTAGATGTTAGCCCATAAAGACTCGAGCTAATTAAGGAACAAGAAATCCCTAAATAAACTGGTTTAAGTTTATTTGAATCTATTGGTATTTAAGACAATATTTAGGAGTTAGGTAAAATGCTCTGCAAGGAAATGTTTCGGGTTCTTTTGTATTGTAATTAACATAGATTACAAATGAAAGAAAGTTAACAAAACAAAGGAAATTTTATTTTTTTCCTGGGGTTCTTTTTCGTGTACTAGTGGAGTATCGATCTTGTACTCTGTTGACGCGTCGATTAAGACGATGGGTCTTTTGCTTCTCATGAGGATTAGATTGCTTAGAAGCTAGGTCATGTTAGGTCTCATATTAATGAGCCTATTGTCTAGTCTAGTTTTAATAATTAACAAACAAATTCTAACATCGTTTATCAAGTATTTACATTTGATTGTTAGGTATCCTACTCAAACATCCTCCCTTGGAGGTTAGATGGAATTGAGCATAAACAATGATATGTTGGAGGTTGGTCGGAATTGAGCTTAACGATGACATTCAAAGGAGGTTGGAGGGAAAATGGAATGAAGCTGTCACAATTCAAGTTAAGATTCATCATCGCTTCATCAACAACCAAGACGAGCTATTAAAGATCATTTGCCTTGGGTATATTAGTTTTTAGTTTGTACTTTATGTGTTAATGCTTAAAGCTCATATCATACACATACACGTTATTTTGTTTTGTTACATTATATGAATTTTTGAGAAAATAACTTGCTTTTGGTTTATTGACTTTATAATATAGTTTTATATCTTTTATAAAGTCTATAAATCCATTAGAAAGAATCTCAAAGTTTGCTTGAAAGAATTTCATCAAAAAATAAGTGTTTAGAGAGTTTGTATCTTGAATATTTTGCAAAATGATAAGTTTTCACAATTAGAAAATGATATTTAAAAATTTTCTTTTCTAGCATGTTTGTTTTCATTAGTATAAATATTTTCCCAAGTTTCATAATTTTTAGAATTTATTTACTATTTATAACCACACTTTGAAAATCAGTTTTAGTGTTAAAAAATGTGTTGTGCATGTTTTTTAGTCGACCGACATTGTTCATTAGTCGGCTGATAAACTGCTCTGTAATCATTATTTTTGGTTCTGCTCAGTTGACTGATCTTTATCAGTCGACCGAACAGCTTAACAGTTGACTGATGATTTTCCTTAGTCGACCGATAGTGTTCTGGATTTTGCCAACGGTCGGATCATCGGTCGACCGACATCCTCATCAGTCAACCGATAACACTGTAACGGCTATTTTTTAGATTTCTTAATTTTTAGGGATTTTGTTGGTTTTGAGGAATATTTTTTTAGGTTTTGGGATTTTGTTTTAAGAACCTATATATACCCCTCAGTCCTCAACAATTTGAACTAACTAAGAAAAGTTTAAAACAAAGTTTCGCAAGTTTGTTTAAGTATTTTAAAGAAAATTTTAGTGTGTTATTTATGCGAAGAGAGTTTCACAAGAGGAGGAGATTATTTAGGTTTTGAGCATCAAATTTTCACATCTCTATCTCTCTTGGTTTTGGAGAAGTTTTTCTAAACTCAATCTCTAGCAAATTTCTTATTTTGATTCTCATATATATCTTTGCTAGATTTAATTGAGTTAATTTTTGTTATTTTCATTGTTTACACACACAACCATATTGAGCTTTAGTAATACAGATATTGTATAATTGGGTTGTGGGGTTGTTACATTAAGAGAGAGCTTAAATTTTGTTCTCAAATTTGTATTGGAGAACAAATTATTTTTACTTGAGCTTATTGTTGAATCATGTTGTAATTCATAAAGACACTTAGAGGAGTGGTTAGGAGAAGAACGGGTTTAATTCCAAGAGGAGTGGTTTGGTTGTAAAAGCCTAGGAAGAGGTAGTAATTACAAGCACTTGAGGAAGATGATACGGGTCAACCAACACTTAGAGAAGTGTATTGTGTGATTATCAACGTGATGTAAAACCCATAAAATACAGTGAATGAATTTTTTTATTGTGAAATATATGTTTATATCATAGATGAATGTGATAACAAGTGTTTGGGGATAAAACCAGTGTATTTATATAAGAAAGATCGAGTGATAAGACCATCACACAAACAACATACACTAATAGGAAATTTCCTACGCGATCGACCGTGGGGGTCGACCGCCGGGCGCGCAGCAGAACCAGAAAGCTTCTATCTCCTACGCGGCCAACCATGGCGATCGACCATACATAGTTTTGTTAATTTTTCCTAGTTCGAGTCTTATTGGGTTTTGGGTCAGGTTTGTGGGCTCATATATAATATTATATTCGTGAAAGCTTCTTCTTCAACACAGAAAACCCTAGCAGCCTCCTCCTTTCCTCTTGCAAACCCTAACCCCTTCTCCTTGGTGATTTCGGCAAATTTCGAAGAGTTTGAACAGGATCCAGCGGTTTTCGGCGTAAGAAGATATTTTTCTAGTGTTTTTTTAGAGTTGTTCATCATCCCTTAGGCGAGTTTCATCTCGCCCAACCCTTTAATAATATTTTTAATGTGATTTGTGAGCCTAACATACTAGATTATGTATAAAAATAGATCTATATGTTGTATTTTTGCAAAGAGAATGTGTTTTTAATTATTAAAGCTCACCCATGAAATTCTTAATACAGATCTGGATCTGTTTTATTTCTAGCAAGAGTTTTGTAAGAAAGATTTTTATTTTTGAAGATTACGACATGAAATTTACATGTTTAAGATTTGATTCGTTTTATCTATAGTGATTAGATTGAAATTCATATGTTCTGGTTATGCTAAATCACTTATGAAGGATTGATAATGTATATAAACATCGCACGAAAGTTTTTTTGGATCAAACTACGTAGAACAGAAACCTAAACTAGGGTTTCTGCTTTTACGCGGTCGGTCGCGTGTCGTGCACAAATGCAGTAAGCTTCTGCTCCAGTCATGGTCGACCGCTGGGGGATTTTTTCTGCTTTTGTCCTGTTATGCTTAGGTTTATGTGGCTGGCAAAATATCTGGGTTATATGGGTTTGTTATACACTGAGATTGGTATACATGAGCTGACTTCAGACATGAGTCTTAGATTTATTCACCGGAGCATGAGGGTGAATGGTATATATGTGATTTTTGATATTATTTGCATATTACAGTCCTCGTGTTGGACTATAAGCTATCAAGTCTTCGTGTTGGACTATAAACTATTAAAGTCCTCGTGTTGGACTATAAGCTATTAAAGTCCTCGTGTTGGACTATAATAATCAAAGTCCTCGTGTTGGACTATAATCCACTACAGTCCTCGTGCTGGACTTTAAGCTATTGCAGATCATACTTCAGACATTTATTTATTACAGACCATGAGTTGGGTATGTAATTGACATATGACAGGTCATTGATATTTCAGTTGGAGATAGAGTTATTACTCTATGTTGTAGCTTTTGAATTTGGTATTAAGCTATTTACAATTTGAGCCAAGGGAGGCGTACCTATGCTCGTGTTGTAAATTTCTAAACATCAAACCTCTATTTTATTTTTACAGTCGATGTTTGGCTATCTATATGTATTATCAGATATTTTCTTATCCTTCTAGCCTTTTCCCCTGGGGTTGGTTGAGATGTTACTCGTTATAGCGCTTTGACGCTCTTTGTTTCCCCACTTTCAAGTAACGAGCCAGGTGCACGGAGAGCCGTAGCTTGATGGGGTTGTTCTAGTTACCATTTTTAATTTTTGCTAGTAGTTTATGTCAGAACTCCATAATAGATATATTTACTCCACAATAGATGTATTTATGAAACATTTGAGTTTTTATTCTAGTTTTGTATAGGCAATGTGCCTTAATATCATTACATTTGATTCTTATGTCGGGACATTTGTATTCAGTTCAGATATTACCTTTTTATAGACTTATCTATTTATATCAATGATAGTGATTATTCTTCTGAGTATCTGTTGTTTAGGTTCCTTTCTGTATACTCTCTTTTGCCTGTTTTGTACCTACACCTGTTGTTGATTCTACTAGATAGGCAGTGACTGTGATGGTGAAGTATGTCGTAGCATAGTGTTTGGTGCTTGACAGGTTTAACATTCTTAGTTTCACCTTGGACTGTAGCCTTATTGAAACTAGGGGCGTCATAATTGGTATCAGAGCTTTAGTTCTAGTATCCTTAAGATCATCCTGTGTTGAGTCGTGGAGTTAGAGTAGAGTTTCTTAAGATTCGTGTTGTGACGCCCCAGGGTTCACACAAGACTGCAGTCCCAGGTGAAACCCGGATTGTCAAACCTGTCAAGCACCAACCACCATGCTATGACAAATTTCACCATCACAATCACTATCTCTCTAGTGGAAACAATAAATAGGTGAAGGTACAGACAGGTAAAAATAGAAATAGGTCAACACTGGATATACACAGAAGAAGCATAAGAAAAATCAATAATGAGCCCAACTGGAATAAAATAGACATATCTCTGAGTCTGAACTAAATCTCAAATACAATGAGTCACATAAACAAAGTCTCACAATAGCTCTCAACTCTATGAAACAAAATACCAATCTAGATTCTGAGATTTATCAACAACATGTGGAGTTCTGCAATAACTACCAAATATGATAAGTAACTAAATGGACAACTAAGAAGTCCCATCAACCTGCGACTCTCCGTGCGCCAGACTTGCTGCCTGAAAGGGGGGAAAACAACGAGCGTCAAAGCGCTAGCGAGATCATCACTACCTCTCCCCAGGGGAAGGGGTAGGAGTATATAAGAAAATAGAGTCAGTACATACATATATCAAATCATTCATATAACTCTCTATGAATGAATAACAAATAATCAATGATAAATACTCCAATCTCTAACATAAAGAATAATCATCTCATCTCGAACTACGTCCGAGTGACCTGCTCTATTATAAGAGGATATTAACAATTGCTAAAATAAATATATCTGTCGTTCATAACGGGTGCATCAAAATCTCAAAGGAAATACCCTATTCGCGGGCAATTTATCATAGAAGTAAAGCCTACAACTGATCAAAAATTTATGTGTGCATCATCTTGTACTATAGCGATACTTTTGTAATGCTCGTTACTCAATCGCTCTGCGGTAATAGGGTTTATTATTTTCCTATTCTGGATACATATAATAACGATACTGTTGTAATACTCTTACTCAATCGTTCTGCGGCAAATAGGTTTTATCTCCCTATTTCCGGATACATGAAATAATAATACTTTTGTAATAATCTTACTCAATCGTTCTGCGGTAAATAGGTTTTATCTTCCTATTTCCGAATACATGAATTAACGATACTTTTTCATATGTATTCATCAGCTCAACGTGCGACAAAAAGTATGTTAACACAACATAATCTAAGTGTACGTGCACATATCTCGGTGTGCGTGTCCATATTTGGTGTTCATCATCATCCCATATGTTAAACAACTCTTAGCATTATATATAACAGTACAAGATCAATAAACTCTCTCAAAAATAACAAACAAGAGCGAAACTCAAGAAACCTTTACGTAATATATCAATTTATTTCAAATCAGCACATCTGCAGTTTTCTGCAGAATATATCATTAGTAAATTGAGAATATCTTTCTCTGGACAAACTCTTTTTAAGAATAGTTTTTTTTTTTTGGAAACTAGACTCATATAGCTATCATTTGACACTGATTTGGATCAGTTTGGAGTTCATATGATATTTCTAATTTCCAGTCAAACATTTTATATGTGCAGCAGATTTTCTGCAGAACCTATCATCAGTAAATTGAGCATATCTTTCTCTAAGAAAACTAAATTTAGGTATGGTTTTCTGTTTTAAAAACTAGATTCACATATCTTTCAATTGGAATTAGTTTGGTTCAATTTGGATTTCATTTGTTATTTCAAATTTCTAGTTCAATAATATATATGTGCAGCAGATTTTCAACAGAACATAACAAGCATGATTATTTGCACAAGAAATCATATGTAAACCTTCAATCATGCATAAAACTTTAAAACAAAGAATAAGACATCTAAATTCAGATAAATAATATTTTAAATTATTTTTATATCTTAAAACACTTCTGTAAATTCATGCTTAATCTCTTTAACATGAAAAGACCTAGTCTTTATACATATATACAAAAGATCCAATTTTTATATACAAATTAATTGATTTGGCTCTATAAAACTCATTAAAAACTCTTCAAAAATATTTTAAAAACTAGGATGGGGATTAGTAGAGATGATACTCGCCTGGGGTTGTAGGAAAACTTGTTAGAAGCAACGTCGAAGGAGATCTCCACTCTAAAAGCCAAAAATCAACAAAACACAACTTGAAAGCCTCAAATCTTCTCCAAGAATTCAAAATAGGGTTTATGGGGGTTTGGTGGCTGTTAGGATTCTTAGATATGATAAAAGAAAGAAATTTTTATGAAAAAATACAGGTATTTATAGAGGTAAACCCGAAACAAATCTGTTAGACCCGAACCAGGAAACCTAGTCTGACTAGGAAAATACCCCTTCGATATTTTGGCAGTAATGTTCTCATCCGAAGTCAGAATGAGGTGATCTAAGACTTGTTAGAAATCTACTGAAGAGAACTACAACTTTTGTCTTTTACACTTTTCCAAATTCTAAATGCATCGGTGTGCAAAAATATAAAAACTCATAACTGGTCATTATTCCCAGATTTTCACTCTTTTGGCCTTTGTGCATATTTTATGCATTTGCACTCATATTTTCACAAATATATATTAAATTAATCTCAAATCAATTCTTATCATATCCAAATATCAAAATATATTATTTTTCACCATATAACATATTTATTATTATTTATCATAAAATATTTAAATTTACGGGATTTTACACGTGTATAGAGTCCGCTAGTAATTCTAGAATGAGTGAGGATGTTATATACGCGTGTTCAAAATTTACAAATATTTTTTTGTGATATTAAAAGTGTTTAAGTGAATGATATATGATATGAAATTCTTATATGTTTTGTTCGAGGACATATAAACCTTCTTCTATATGCTCAGATGGCTGGATGTGATAGACCTTATACCCGAAGAGCTGATCAGGCAGAGCCGCAGCAAGCTCCACCTGAGCCGCAGCAGGCTCCCCAGTACTTGATAGATTTGATGGCTCCCATAGCCACTAGGATGACAGCACTTGAGGAGCTCATGACGAATTATGTCACACCACCACCACCAGTAGTTCCACCACCGGTTGCACCAGCTACTCACATTACAGAGGATTTCCAGAGGGCACACGGATACCCACCCCACAAGCAGTTGCTGATAAAGCCACAGAATAGGAAGCTTGGCTCCGCTTAGTAGAGAGATACCAGAAGATGAGGGCACCAGAGTTTTAGGGTTTATCAGATTCTCTTGCAGCACCTAAAAAATGGAAGGAGGATGTGAGTAACATTCTTGAGATACTAAATGTGACTTCGGTTAGGCTAGCATCTTACAGTCTCAAAGGGGATGCAGGAAGATGGTATCGGCTCTAGTTTACTCCAGATCAGATGATGACCCTCACCTGGGAGGATTTTGCCTACTTCTTTGATGAGCAGTATATCTCTTCTGCGGCACGGGCTGGGAAAGAGCTTGAGTTATCTAGATTGTCTCAGGGAGACGTGTCAGTAGCTGATTTTGAGAGCAAGTTTATGAGCTTGCTTCACTTCACGGGCATGTGGCAGACGGGAGAACACCAGGCATAGATGTTTTTTGCAGGACTTCACCCTAACCTTCGTCGATACCTCGTTTCTAGGAGGTTCTATTCAGTACGAGAGGTAGCGGATGCTGCCACATCACAGGAGAATGAGTCAGCTATGTTCCAGAAGGATAAGGAAACGAATACTAAGGATAAGGGCAAGAATAAGAGGTCTTTTTCGGGACCCCAGCAGTAGCAGCAGCAAGGCCCTCATAGGAGAGGACCCCAGCAGGATCAGAGAGCGCCTCAACAGCACAAATTCCAGGGAACTTGTTTTAAGTGTCACAAGCTTGGCCACAAAGCATCAGAGTGTTGCAGTGCACCAGCAGGAGCTCAGCAAGGGAGACGGCAGAACCAGCAGCAGGACAGATTCTAGGGCTGAGGTCAGGGCCAGCAGACGAGACTTGAGGTACCACCGATAGTCCCGTAGATTAAGGGACAGGTTCGTGTAGTTCAGAAGGTTTCTTAGGGGCAGGTAGTCCCATATGCCCCACCGCCAGCAGCAGAGCAGCTTCCAGCCATAGGTAAAATGTATGTAGTAGTTCCTCGTGATCATGGTACGAGCGGGGCCATAGTGGAGGGTACGTTCTCTGTGAACTCCTTTCCAGCCTGTACTCTTTTCGATTCAGGAGCTTCATATTCTTTCATATCTTATGCTTTTATGATTAGACTTCAGCTCGTAGCTCAGCCTCTAGACGTTCCTTTATCAGTTTCTACCATTCTAGGAGAGATGTCGATCTTGGAGAGGATTTGTAGGAGGTGTGTTATTGGTTTAGACGAGTCTGAGTTCGTTGTTGATCTGATAGTGTTGAGCATGTCAGAATTTGATGTCATTCTTGGTATGGATTGGCTATCTTCCTACCACGTCAGTATCGACTGTTTTGCGAAAACAGTCAGTTTGCGAGCGCCCGATGGGTCTGAGTTAGTTTTAGCAACCTCTCAGGGGAACCAGTTTGCGGAGTCATTACTGGCGTACATCGAGGAGGTGATGCTTCGGGATCAGAGTACGGATATATGCGAGACCTGTCTTAGATTATCAGGATGTTTTTTAGGACATACCTGGGTTACCTCATGTGAGAGAGGTTGAGTTCTGTGTTGAATTACAGCCGGGCACAGCCCCGATATCCCGAGCACCCTATCGTATGGAACCTGCTGAGATGAGAGAGCTACAAACCCAGTTGGATGAGTTGTTAGCTCAGGGCTTTATTCGTTAGAGTCATTCTCCGTGGGGAGCATCGGTCCTCTTCGTGAAGAAGAAGGATGGTAGTATGCGATTATATATCGACTATCGTGAATTGAACAAAGTCACTATCCAGAATAGATATCCTTTGCCTCGGATTGATGATTTGTTTGATTAGTTGTTGGGAGTGCAGTATTTTTTAAAGATTGATCTTCGTTCTGGTTATCATCAGTTGCGGGTTCGGGAGATGGATATTTCCAAGACCGCCTTTCTGACTCGATATGGATCCTTCGAGTTTTTGGTCATGCCATTTGGCTTGACCAATGCACCCATGATATTCATGGATCTGATGAACCGGGTCTTCCATCTATACTTGGACCAGTTCGTGGTTGTATTCATCGATGATATTCTTATCTATTCGAGATCAGAGTCGGAGCACAAGCAGCATCTACGTTTGGCTTTATAGACTTTGAGGGAGCATCAGCTATATGCTAAGTTTAGCAAGTGCGAGTTTCGGATTTCTGAGGTCAGATTTCTTGGCCATGTTGCCAGCAGAGAAGGCATAGCAGTGGACCCAGCTAAAGTTTTAGTAGTTCTTGATTGGGAACTACCGAAGATGGTTACTGAGATTTGTAGCTTTTTGGGGTTAGCCGGCTATTACAGAAAGTTTATTTAGGACTTCTCGAAAATTGCAGTGCCACTTACACGCCTTACGAAAAAAGGTGTACAGTTCATTTGGAGCATAGAGTGCCAGAAAGTCTTTGATACCTTGAAGACTAAGTTGACTACAGTACCAGTTCTTACTATTCTAAGCAGTGACAGGACATTTGTTGTATACATGGATGCGTCATTAGCAGATTTGGGTGGTGTATTGATGCAGACTCAAAGGATAGTAGCATACATTTCATGGTAGTTGAGGGTGTTTGAGCAGAACTACCCCACCCATGATTTGGAGTTAGCAGTGGTAGTATTCGCGCTGAAGGCGTAGAGACACTACTTATATGGAGTTCAGTTCGAGCTTTTCACAGACCACCCGAGTCTAAAGTACCTTCTCTCCCAGAAAGAAATTAATTAGAGGCAGCGGCGATGGATTAACTTCATCAAGGACTACAAGTTCGCGATTCAGTATCACCCGAGGAAGGTGAACGTCGTAGCAGATGCTTTGAGTAGGAAGCGTCGACACCAGGTCGCGGCTTTGAGGTGCTCGTTGTATAGATATCTTCTCACTCTTAGACAGTTCGATTTTTTAGGCCAAAGATTGGCGGGACCAGCGCATACTTAGGAGCTATATTAGTACAGCCACCTTGGAGGGACAGAGTAGTCAGAGCTTAGTTAGAGGACTCTTGGATTCAAATCCGAAAGGAGGAGATTTCCAAAGAGCCCAAGGACGATTAGACCATTGGGGCAGATGGAGGCCTTCGGATGAAGGACCGATTGGCTATGCTAGCTAGTGTGGAGCTGAAGAGGGAGTTGTTTGATGAAGTACATCATACTTGATATACAGTGCATCCAGGAACCACTAAGATGTACAAGGACTTGAGAAGACACTTTTGGTGGAGTGTTATGCGTAAAGAGATTTTAGAATATGTGGTTAAATGTTTCACCTGCCTAGAAGTGAAGGCAGAACATCTGAGACCAGCAAGGACATATATGAGGAGTGGGAAGATATTTCTATGGACTTTATTGTAGAGCTGCTAAAGTCGAAGAGGGGGAATGACTCAATTTGGGTGATCGTGGATCGGTTGACGAAGTCGGCACATTTTATTCCAGTGAGGACTAATTAAACGGCTAAGACATATATGAGGATATTCATCCGGGAGATAGTTTAACTTCACGGGGTTCGAGACACGATTGTATCAGATTGAGGCTTAGTTTTTAGCTCGTACTTTTGGAGGAGTTTTAAGGATTCATTTGGCAGTAGATTATTACACAGTAGTGTTTTTTACCCTCAAACAGACGGTCAGACAGAGAGAGTGAACCAAGTGTTGGAGGACATGCTGTGAGCTTGTATCATTGACTTTCAAGGTAGCTGGGAGGATCATATTCCATTGATAGAGTTTGCTTATAACAATAGTTATCAAGCAACGATTGGTATGGCTCTGTATGAGGCTTTGTACAGGAGGCCCTATAGATCCCCTATATGTTGGACAGAGCCAGAGGATAGCTTGTTGCTTGGACCAGAGCTTGTGAGGCAGACTACCGAAAAGGTAGCATTGATTAGGGAGTATATTTTAACCGCTCAGAGTCGACAGAAGAGTTACATGGATCACATACGATGACCTTTGGAGTTTCAGGTGGGAGATTTTATCATGATGAAGGTATCGTCGACAAAGGGGGTGCAGAGATTTGGTAGGCAGGGGAAGCTTGCTCCGAGATATATTAGCCCTTTTCAAATTATGGACCATATTGGGATTGTTTCATAGACCTTCCAGCATCGATGTCTGGTGTGCAGGACGTGTTCCATATTTCTATGCTCAAGAAGCACTTACATGGCGAGAAAAGACAACGAGTATTGGATGCTTTGGAGATTGAGCTTTAGGACTCTTTGACTATGATAGAGATCCCAGTTTGTATACTTTCTAGAGAAAACAAGAAACTTAGAAACAATGTGATTCCTTTGGTGAAAGTTCAATGGAACCGGAGAGGATCTGAGGAGATTTCTTGGGAGCACAAGGAGGATATGCGTCGCGACTACCCACACTTGTTTGAGCGAATAAATTGTTTAGATTATGTTTTCTTATATTTTATGATAATTTTGGATAGTCATATTTATCTTTAACACTAGAATGGGGGTATTGTCACTTAATCCTTAATCATTTGGGATACATGGTATATATGTGAGGGGTTCCTTGTTTGGATTTTTCGCCCGACGTACTAATTCCATTTTGTTAGGGATTAAGGCGTGAATATTCACATTTTAGACTATTAACTTTAGATATTACTATGATCATATCTGAAAATTAATGCTATGAGAGGTGTATGTGGGAATGACTACTCCCGATGTGCTTTTCTCGTGTTATTAATTTTTAAGAAACGATTTCGGAATTTCGAGGATGAAATTCTTTTAAGGGGGGAAGAATGTAAAACCCCGTAAAATACAGTGAATGAAATTTTTTTATTGTGAAATATATGTTTATATCATAGATGAATATGATAACAAGTGTTTGGGGATCAAATGAGTATATTTATATGAGAAAGATCGAGTGATAAGACCAGCACACAAACAACATGCACCAACAGGAAATTTCCTGCACGATCAATCATGGCGGTTGATCGCCGAGCGCGTAGCAGAAGCAAAAAGCTTCTATCTCTTGCGCGGTCGACCATACGCAGTTTTGCTAGTTTTTTCCAGTTCGAGTCTTATTGGGTTTTGGGTCGAGTTTGTGGGCTCATATATATAATATTATATTCGTGAGAGCTTCTTCATCACCACAGAAAATCCTAGCAGCCTCCTCCTTCCCTCTTGTAAACCCTAACCCCTTCTCCTTTGTGATTTCGGCGGATTTCGAAGAGTTTGAGCAGGATCCAGCGGTTTTCGGCATAAGAGGATATTTTGGAGTTGTTCATCATCCCCTCAAGTGAGTTTCATCTCGTCCAACCCTATACCCATGTTTCTAAATGTTTTAATAATGTTTTTTATGTGATTTGTAAGCCTAACATACTAGATTATGTATAAAAATAGATTTATATGTTGTATTTCTGCAAAGAAAACATGTTATTAGTTAATAAAGCTCACCCACGAAATTCTTAATACAGATCTAGATCTGAGTTTATTTCAAATAAGAGTTTTGTAAGAAATATTTTCATTTTTTGAAGATTTTGACACGAAATTTACATGTTTAAGATTTGATTCGTTTTACCTATAGTGATTAGACAAAAATTCATATGTTCTGGTTATGCTAAATCACTTATGAAGGATTGATAATGTATATAAACATCGCACGAAAGTTTTTGGATCAAACACGTAGAACATAAATCTGAACTAGGGTTTCTGCTTTTACGCGGTCGACCTTATATCGTGCACAGAAGCAGTATGCTTCTGCTCCAGTCGCAGTCGACCACGGGTGGTCGACCGCTGGGGGATTTTTTTTACTTTTGTCCTGTAGTGCTTAGGTTTGTGTGGCTGGCAAAATATCTGGGTTATATGGGTTTGTTATACACTGAGATTGGTATACATGAGTTAACTTCAGACATGAGTCTTAGATTTATTTACCAGAGCATGAAGGTGAATGGTATATATGTGATTTCTGACACTATTTGCATATTACAGTCCTTGTGTTAGACTATAAGTGTGACGCCCCTGGGTTTACACAAGGCTGCAGTCCGAGGTGAAACCAAGAATGTCAAACCTGCCATGCACCACACCGTGCGATAACATGTTTCACCATCACAATTACTATCTCTCTAGTGGAATCAACAACAGGTGTAGGTACAAAGCAAGTAAAAGGTGAATCGACAAATACTGAATGAAATGATAGAACATACATGTCTCATCAACGAAATAAACCGAAGTACATAGTCAAAGCCTGAACTGAATAAACTGGAGTTCCTTAACAAGTCTCAAAATACAATAAGTCTGAATAAAGGAAATAAGGCGCACAGCCTTTACAACTTCTAGAATAAACTCTCAAATGTCTGACAACACTACAGTGGAGTTCAAAGAAAATAATACATAGATAATATGAAAAGCTAGACACTAAAATAGTCCGCTAACCACCTGCGACTCTCCGTGCTCCTGGCTCGTGACCTGAAAGGGGGAGGGACAACGAGCGTCAAAGCGCTAGCGAGCAACATCACAACCAACCCCAAGGGATAGGGCTCGTTGTATAAGAAAATACAGTTATCACAGCATACATAAATATATATAAACAATTGTCCTAATAGAAATGGGTTTAAGAACTTAGGGAATCTCAACACGAGCCTAGGTACGTCGAGCGAAATAATCCAAACAAGGAAACCCTCATGTATATACCTTGTATCTCAAATTGAAAATCCCTAAGTTTCCAAACCCGGAGTCTAATACATGAACAATAAAGAAAAGATAACAATCCCATTTCTAATAATAAACATATCTATGTCAAAATCTCGTAGTCGAAATAAGTGTTATGCACAGCTCATGACACTATCATGTCCAACTACATAAAAATGTCATACTCAAATACCCAAAAGTATATTATGCTCAAGGTTTAGCAAAAATTGCCCAACACGGGGTCTTTTGTCGCTTATAGTCCAACACGAGGACTTTAGTCGCTTATAGTCCAACACGAGGACTTTAGTCGCTTATAGTCCAACACGAGGACTTTACGTGAACTATGAAGTTACCACTAGTAATAGAGTGTCCATTCAACTCTTATACGCCTTGCTATACAATTCTAAACTTTATATCGGAAAAAGTCATCTTACATGTATGACATATGAGTTCAATCTATATGTGTGTATACAGCATGTGATTAAACAGAAACACGAAGAAAACAGGAAAATCTCGGATGAGTCGACTCATGCACTCTTATGAGTCGACTCATGCCTCATGGGTCGACTCGTATACTGACGAGTCGACTCAGCAGAAGATAAAAGACAACAGGAAACGACTTTGTGAGTCGACTCATGATTAGTCATGAGTCGACTCGACATGATGAGTCGACTCATGATGAGTCGTGAGTCGACTCACGAGCTAAAATTTGTATTTTTATGAACTGAACTTGTTCTACTCGTCCCACATCTTTTTTTTTCAAGTATACATACATCTAGCCTTCATTTTTAGACTATTACTCAGTGAGAAAACGTATATAGCACATGAAACAAATACTTGCATGTTAACACTAACATTTAAATCCCTAAACATGAAGGACAACATCAAATAAATATAAAAACTCATGTTTTTATTCTTTAAACAAAATTCCAGATCTGGGTTTTCATTAAAAACTTGTTGGTGAGGATTTAAGATCTTAAACACATGATTTATAACATTCACCCTAACAAGAACATTGATTTATACTTAAAATAAGTCTTAGGCTCAATAAAACCCATTAAAAACGTTTATAAATAAATAAAAACATAGGGAAGGGATTGGGTGAGATGCTACTCGCCTCAAATGCGAAGAATAACAATCCCCCTCGCTGCAATCCACCAGGAGCTGCTAAAATCCCCCAAAAATCGCCCAAGAATCCCAAAAACGAGCTAGGGTTTGAAGGAGAGGGAGAGAGGTTAGGGTTTCTTGGGAGATCTGATGATAATGGGTGTTTTCGGGTTCCAAAAGATATATATGAGCCAACAAAAACCCGACCCGAAACCCACAAACCCGAACTGAAAGAGGCCAGAAAAACCCGATGAGTCGACTCATGACTTATGATGGGTCGACTCATGGTCATGGGTCGACTCATAATTTTTATGAGTCGACTCAGCAGAAGAAAATTGTAACAGGACTCGATTTCATGAGTCGACTTATGACAGGCGTGAGTCGACTCAACCTGATCAGTCGACTCATGACATGCTATGAGTCGACTTATGGACAAAAATCTGCATACTTCGATTTCTTTTGCACACGATTTGCAAACTTGCAACTCATCCTCATACCTGAGGCATATACACATCCTCATAAGCTCAAATATCATTTTCCATGCATGACCATGCAACAAAGATATTTATAATATATATTAAATATCTTTATTCACTCATATTCACACTTGTAAGTTGTCAAAATCAACGGGGTCTTACAATAAGCTATCAAGTCCTCGTGTTGGACTATAAACTATTAAAGTCCTCGTGTTGGACTATAAGCTATCAAAGTCCTCGTGTTGGACTATAATCATCAAAGTCCTCATGTTGGACTATAATTCACTACAGTCCTCGTGTTGGACTTTAAGCTATTGCAGATCATACTTTAGACATTAATTTATTGCAGATCACGAGTTGGGTTTGTAATTGACATATGACAGGTCATTGATATTTCGGTTGGAGATAGAGTTATTACTCTATGTTGTAGCTTTTGAATTTGGTATTTAGCTATTTACAGTTTGAGCTAAGGGAGGTGTACCTATGCTCGTGTTGTAAATTTCTAAATATCAAACCTCTATTTTATTTTTACAGTCAATGTTTGGCTATCTATATGTATTATCAGATACTTTCTTATCCTTCTAGCCCTTTCCCCTGGGGTTGGTTGAGATGTTACTCGCTATAGCGCTTTGACACTCGTTGTTTCCCCACGTTCAGGTAACGAGCCAGGTGCGCGGAGAGCTGTATCTTGATGGAGTGGTTCTAGCTACCATTTTTATTTTTTGCTAGTAGTTTATGTCAGAACTCCACAATAGATGTATTTATGAAACATTTGAGTTTTTATTCTAGTTTTGTATAGGCAATGTGCCTTAATATCATTTCATTTGATTTTTATGTCGGGACATTTGTATTCAGTTCAGATATTACCTTTTTAGAGACTTATCCATTTATATCAGTGGTAGTGATTATTCTTCTGAGTATCTGTTGTTTAGTTTCCTTTCTGTATACTCTCTTTTGCCTGTTTTGTACCTACACCTGTTGTTGATTCTACTAGATAGGTAGTGAGTGTGATGGTGAAGCATGTCGTAGCATGATATTTGGTGCTTGACAGGTTTGACATTCTTAGTTTCACCATGGACTGCAGCCTTATTAAAACTAGGGGCATCACTCGTGTGAGTTGTAAAAGTTTTCGATGAGCTTTGGAAAGCGATTGTGTAGTTATTGTGTTTATAGTGGAGAATCTCCTTGAGGTGAGGAGTGGAGACGTAGGTCGAGTGTTAGAACGAACTCCGTGATCATATTTGTTATTTGCGATTGCATTAGCATATTATTCTTGTGCTTATTATTTATCACATTGTTAGGTCTCATAGTTTATATCGCCCATTGTTTAATTATACATCCTTACATATATCCCTTGTGTATATCATATTGCTAGGATATTGTTAGTAAGTTTTAGTTTGGCATCAATATTAGATTAGATTAGCAATTACCCTATTCACCCCCTCTAGGGTTATTCATTTGGTATTAGAGTTTGGTGCTCTTGATTTGTGGATTAATCGCCTAGAGTCAAAGATCCATTGTTTTATATCTTGCTAATCTAATTTTGTTACTTTATCTTACATATTTATCATGGACATACATGGTGCACCTAGTTTAGGCTATGACATTAATATTGCTCCTAAGTATAATAATTTTCCTTTTGCTCAATGGTGTTTTAGATTTAAACTATTTGTTATATCTAAATATATCGAATTGTTGGAAGTTATTGATTGTGTTTATGTTGTTCCCACTTTGGAGAAATCCAAGTGGAGCAAGTATGATAAAAAGATGTTTACTATGAACAAATTAGTGTTAGAATTTATGTTTAATGCTTTTGATTCATCCATTTCTAACAAACTTGCTCATTTTGATAGTGCTTACACACTATGAAAATATATAGAGGCACATCAAGGTAACTTGGAGGAAATCCAACGCATTTCGGTGGATTCCACTTCAAGTGAGAGTGGAGTTTCATCGCGTACACGACCACTAGGTGATAGCCTTAGTGAGGTATGCGAGTCTGAATCCGATAGTGAATTATTTATAGTTAAACTCGCATGTGTATATGAGAGTTAATGAAAGCCTACAATAAATTGCATCATAATTTTATAGATTTAAAAGGCAAGCATATAAGCTTAAAATCTAATCATGATTTGTTAGCAACTAAATTTTATATCATTGCCAAAGAAAATGTAACTCCTAAAGATAGCAATGATAAATTTAAATTAAAAATGATGCCATATTAGAGGTAGAAACAATTAGACATGAATTTAATTCTTTAAAAAATAATCATGATTGTTCTACTTCTATTGACAATGCTAGTGTGCATAATAATAAGTTGAATAATGACAAAAACCGTACTCATCTTTAGATTCAACTCTAAAAATATGCATTGCCAAACATAAAAATCATGTAGACATATGTGCTAAGTCACGAGTTACTATTTCAAAATTACTCACTCACTATGCACATATGTATAGAAAAATTTATAAGTGCTCTATTTGCGGTCGAAAAGACCATACTGTTAAATTTTGCTATGATGCACAAAAACTCAAGAATGCTAATACTTTTGCTCTTTATGCATCACATCAACGTTCTTCACCATACACACTCACACATACACCAAATGTTTATCACAAGCATGTAAATATGTTTAAATGTAAAGTTTGTGGTATATTTGGGCATTTAGCAAATTTTGTTTTTATTTGCATAAAGTTTTTAATTTGCAAAATGTTTCAAAAAGATCACAATTGTTTAAAAATGTTTCACGTGCACATTCATATGGTCAACATAAATAAATGTATCCATTTCACTGTACTTATTGCAATAGAATAAGTCATTTGCATGATTATTGCTATGACCGAACACGTGCACAACATGCGCCCAAATGGGTCATAACCCAAGGGATTTTCAATTTCATTGATAGGGGCCATGTCCCTAAACTCTTAGGTGCTAAGAGTGTTTGGGTAACAAAACAAGTTTGGTTCTTAAAGAATAATTTTTTGTTGTGTTTTCGTGTTGTTCTTTTTAAAACTTTGATGTTCATTTTTTTGGACTTTATGATTTTCATGATCTTCTTTAATTTGATATATATATATATATATA
>BQKN01064715.1:76795-113169 GCA_022839385.1 Asparagus kiusianus
TTCATGACTTGTTTAAGAATTGTTTTTACATATATGTTTTGAGACACTATTTTCATAATGATATATCTATATATGTTCTTTTGTCATTTTGAATGAGAGTTAGGATTAATATCTTTTTATATATATCTATGTTTACTCACATATGTGCCTTATTATTTTATTTATATATACTTTAAGGCTTTTTGATTGGAGAAGTCTTCCCTATCTCTTTCTATATTTATACTAACCGTGACTTTTTGATAGGGGGAGGTATCACTCTCTTATTCTTATTGTTCTTCTCGCTCGCTTATTCTTATTGTTCTTCCTCATTTTGATAGGGGGAGGTATCGCTCTCTTATTCTTATTGTTCTTCCCCATTTTGATGTTGACAAAGGGGGAGAAACAAGTATATTATGAGTATATCTTGCTTTTGCTTTCAAGTTGTCTTATGCATGAGGAATATAAATTGTATATTCATTTGGTATCATGCATGTTTTATGTGTTCTTCGTGTAGATTGTTTGTCATCATCAAAAAGGGAGAGATTATTAGGTCTCATATTTATGAGCCTGTTATCTAATCTAATTTTGATGATTAACAATCAATTCCTAACATCATTTGTGTAGCATTTGTATTTAATTATTAGGTATTCTACTCAAAGATCCTCACTTAGAAGTTGGATGGAATTGAGCGTAAACAACGATATGTTGGAGGTTTGTTGGAATTGAGCTTAACAATGACATTCAATGGAGGTTGGAAGAAAAACAGAATGAAGCCGTCACAATTTAAGTTAATATTCATCATCGCTTCATCGACAACCAAGACGAGCTATTGAAGATCATTTGCCTTGGGTATATTAGTTTTTAGTTTATACTTTATGTGTTAATGCTTAAAGCTCATATAATACACATACACGTTATTTTGTTTTGTTACATTATACGCTTTATTGAGAAAATAACGCACTCTTGGTTTATTGACTTTATGATATAATTTTACATTTTTTATTAAGTCCATAAATCCATTAAAAAGAATCTCAAAGTTTGCTTCATCAAAAAAACAAGTGTTTGGAGATTTCGTATCTTGAACATTTTGTAAAATGATTAGTTTTCACAATCATAAATTGATATTTAAATTTTTTTAACATGTTTGTTTTCATTAGAATAAACACTATTTATCAGTCGACTGATAGAAATTGATATTTAAAATTATTTTAACATGTTTTCATCAGAATAAACACTATTTATCAGTTGACTGATAAACTTCTCTGTAATCATCAGTTTTGGTTCTGCTCAATCGACTGATCTTTATCAGTAGACCGAATAGCTTATTAGTCAACTGATGATGTTCATCAGTCGACCGATAGTGTTCTGGATTTTCCCAACGATCGGACATCGGTCGACCGGCATCCTCATCAATCGACCGATAACACTATAACGGCTATTTTCTAGATTTCTTGATTTTCAAGGATTTTGTTAGTTTTGAAGATTTTTCTTTGGTTTTGAGGTTTTGTTTTACGAATTTATATATACCCCTCTGTCCTCAACACTTTGAACTAACTAAGAAAAGTTTAGAACAAAATTTTGCAAGTTTGTTTAAGTATTTTAAAGAAAAATTTAGGTTTCATTTGGATACCATGGTGTTTTCCTTCTTGTTATTTTGTAATAAAATACCATGGTGTTTTGTTTTTACCTTAAAGTGTTTTTAAAACACCATGTTGAGTGTTTTTGCTCAATATTAGTTTGACCTATTACAACATTAGTATTAAACATATTATTAATATCAAAAACTTGACGGGGCATAAATGATATCCAAAAGTTACAAGTGCACAACCAATCAAGTTATAGTATAAAGAGTTATCGATCCCACGAGGAAGGTGTTTGTAAGAAATTATTATAATCGGTTCTTATGTTGTGTGTGTGTGACAAAAATTAGAGTAATGAATGGGTGTGATTGTGGGGAGATATTAGGATTATTGTGAATATATGTAAGTGACAATAAATTGAGCTTTAGAGGAGAAAATAAAGAATCAAAGGAAAACTAAAAATCAAGAATAAAATAGAAAAATCAAGAAAACAAAAGATGGAGGATTTAATTAAAGATACGAGTTATCTAGAATTTAATCCACTATCTAATTTCAATTATAAAATACAAACTATTCTCTTTATATCATATGTAACTTTAGATTTATTAAGCATAGACTATCAAACTATTTATGGAAAGTATAACCTATAAAATTATCATCTAAGCCAAATTAAAATTCATGATAAGAACAACAACAAGATAGTAATTCTAGAATTCATAAGAACAACCTATCAAACCACTCAAGATAAGCATAGATTATTAAATTCTTCTTCTACCAAAATTAGTTCTCTAGTTGAATATCATATACATGATCATTTTAAGTGCAAAAGAATAATTTACATAATATAAAGGAAATTAAACTAGTTTCATACAATTCTAAGATTCCTACAAGAATTAATTTCACATTTTAAGAAATAAAAACAAGAAATGAAATAAAAGAATAAGAACTAATTACAAAGAAGTGAAATGAAAATAAGGAAATTTACACTATGAACAAGAAATAAATCGAACTAAATTACAAAAGAAATAAAAATACAAGAAAATAAATCTACTCTACAAATTAAAATGCAAAATAAAATAAAGATAAGAAAATAAATCTACTCTACAAGACATGAATGTAAATCTAAACTAATAAGCAATAAAAAAGAAATTACTAAAAAGAAACAATAAATAAAAGAGAAAATTAACAATAAAATAAAAGCAAACCTTCAAATTGATCTTTATCTCCCTCATCATCATCAAACAAAGAGAAGAAAATTTAAAGTGGCAAAAATTTTTTTTGATTGTAACATAAGTTACAAAATTAGAAGGTCTTCTCAATTAAGAGTAACCCTCCTCTCCAAATGGAGTTACAAAATTTTTCCAACCCTTAACCCCTCACTCTCTACCCCTATTTATAGTAAACATCCATGAATGGGAACCCTTGGATCAATGCTTATCCATAAGACCTCCATTTTTAGCCTTTGATTCATAACATAGCTCCGTTAGTGATATATTTATTCATATAAAATAGATAATAAGGATATAAAATTATAATAAAATATGATTATTAAATACTACCACACCTAAACTTTTGCTAGTCCTCTAGCAAAAAAGGAAATTAAAAATCCTAACTCACTTTCGCAAGAATCACGGTTGTATGTAGCGCATACAATAAGCCTTTAAACCCCTAGGTTAACCTAGTGGACGAGTTGTAGTCTCGTGAAGGTTTACAGTGAATATACCCATAAAATTCGGTCAACTTGCCAATTTAAAGAAGTCAGTAAATAACTAATTTTTATTAATATATTTAGACATTCTAATTGAAGCTAGTTATTACTCAAGAAAATATTTTCATATATAACTCTAAGGTAAATTTTCTAGAAAATATTTTTATTTTAGCAATACAAAACGAAATCAAACTTAGAAATTTAATTTGAAAATTTTGAAAAGAACATGCTAGCTAACTCTTTGTTTTGAATAATTTTCAAGTCTTGATCAAAAATCATATACACAAATATATATATAAACATTTGTTAGTATATTATATTTTTTCACACTTTATTTCTTGGTGATTTTTTTTTCTACTTTGTCGCTCTTTCTAAGTGACCATTTAACGAGTTTTTGGTTAATGAATCCAAGCAATTGGGCTTAGGTCATTACGTATAAAAATACTACTTGGGCTTAATTACTCGGTCAACTTAGGCTTAAAAAGATAGAATCACCTTGAATTCAAGAGTTTTTTTTTTCTTTTATTTTTGGTGACCATTCTCTGCACTCTTCTTTTTGTAAAGTTAGTTTGTTAGTTCTATTTTCTAATATATATATGTGTATATGAAAAATAATATAAATCAAGGCTACTTGAAAAACTATCTTTAACTCTAAGTTAAGCATGCAAAATTTATATTATTTTAATTAAAAGTCTAAGTTAAGGCTTAAGTAAAGTATACTACTTTAAAAAATTATTTCTTAAGAAATTTATTTCATAAAAGGTGAACTTGGGTAAATTACTAACTATGGATTAGAAAATTTAGAATTGCTCAAATAAATCAATTATTACTTAACTCTATTAATTTGACAAGTGATAATATTTTTTTAAATTTTTTGGAATGGAAGAAGGAAAATTATGACAAAAATACAACAAAAAGATAAAATAAAGAGGAAAAATAACTACTTCCCACCCCCCCACACCTAAATTTTGCATTGTCCTCAATGCACAAAGTAAAACAGATAAGAATTTAAGAACTTATATTTGTTTGATCGACCTAGAATAATGATGCTAAAAAATCTACAATTACCTTCAGTATGAGGATGATGAAATCAAATAATTACAAAAGGAAAAAAAAATTCTTCTTTTTTTTCTTTTTTTATATATATCTATTTATTTTTATTTTTTATTTTTTTTTACAAATAATATGGTTCATGGAGAACCAACACCTCCTCCTCTCTAAGCGTAAAAAATTCTAAAAATGGTTTAAGACGCTGACCATTTATTTTAAAAATATCACCATTTTTAGAATTTTTTTTATCTTGATAGCCCCATGAGAGAAAACTTGTTTTATAATAAACAAACATATCCATCTTGATCTCAATTTTCTAGGAAAAAGATGTAATTTTGAATTATAGAGTAAAACTTTTTATCCTGGAGTGAAATTTTTCCCTAATATTAAATTATCATGAAAAATCATGATTTTCTCTTTGTAAATTTTTGAGTTAATATAAGCATCGTTTTGAATTTCTTCCAACTCATTTATTTGGAGCAATCTGTTGTTACCTGCCGAGTCTAAATCAAAATTTAACTGTTTGATAGCCCACATTGTTCGGTGTTCCAACTCCACTGGTAAATGACAAGCTTTCCCAAACACGAGCCTATATGGTGACATTCCTAGATTTGCTTTGAATGTTGTCCGATATTCCCACAGAGCATCACATAGTTTTACAGACTAATCTTTTCTATTATGATTAACTATTTTCTCTAAAATTTGTTGATCTGTTTATTTGTGACCTCTACTTGACCACTGGTTTGGGGGTGATAAGGAGTTGACAATTTGTGTGTAATTAAATATTTTCACATCAAAGCCTCAAAAGAATGATTACAGAAATGTGTACCATTATCACTAATGATCGCTCGGGAACTCCAAACCGTGTAAAAACATTCTTCTTCAAAAACTTGACAGCAACCTTGTTTTCATTAGTTTTGCAAGCTACCGTCTCAACCCATTTTGACATGTATTCGACGGCTACTAGAATGTAAACATTCAAAAGGAATTTGAAAATGAACCCATGAAATCGATACCCCACAAATCAAAGAGTTCAACAAATAAGATGGGTTGTTAGGACATCATATTTCTTCTAGTTACTATTCCTAAAAGCTAACAGTGGATACAAGTTTTGTAAAACTCATATGAATCATTGAAAAGAGTAGGCCAGTATAGCCCACATTGGAGAATTTTTTCGACTATTTTTCTTAGGGCAAAGTGGCCCCCAAATGCTTGCTCATGACAAAAGGACAGAACACTCCTAGTTTCTTCAATGAGAATATACCTCCTAAAAATCTCATTAGGACAGTATTTGAACATATATGGTTCATTCCAGTAAAAGTATTTTACTGGAGAGAGAAAACGGGATCTATCATGTTTAGACCACTGAGAAGGGATCTATTTCATGACTAAGTAATTCACAATATCGAGAAACCATGGGACAAATTGGATTTGTAGGAGTTGTTCATTTGGGAAATGTTTGTTGATTAGGACAGTTGATGTTGGTACATTCGGGAGTCTAGAGAGGTGATCTGCTAAAGGGTTTTTTGCTCCTCTTCTGTCAAGTATTTGAATGTTAAACTCTTGAAGTAGGAGAATCCATCTAATGAGCTGTGCTTTAGCATCTTTTTTGGTCAAAAGATACTTTAGTACGACATTATCTGTGAAAACTTTGGTTAAAAACCCGATGAGGTAGGAGCTGAATTTTTCTAAGGCAAAGACTACAGCCAAAAACTCTTTTTCCGTAATAGAATAATTTTGTTGGGTATCATTTAGATTCCTA
Source organism: Asparagus kiusianus (assembly GCA_022839385.1). Taxonomy (NCBI): domain Eukaryota; kingdom Viridiplantae; phylum Streptophyta; class Magnoliopsida; order Asparagales; family Asparagaceae; genus Asparagus; species Asparagus kiusianus. The sequence goes on from BQKN01064715.1 coordinate 82,875, forward strand.
CTAGCGTAGTAGATCACATAGGGTTTTCCATCAAACCGTTATCCTAAAACAGCACCAATTGCAGAATCAGAGGCATCACACATTAGTTCGAAGGGTAAAGTCCAGTCTAGTACATGAATGATAGGAGCTATAGTCAGCTCATTTTTCAGATATTCAAAAGCTTTGAGACAATCGGGAGAGAAGACTAATGATGTATCCTTGGCTAAAAGATTGGTCAATGGTCTAGTAATTTTGCTGAAATCCTTGATGAAACGTCTATAAAATCCAGCATGACCAAGAAATGATCTGACGTCTTTGATAGTTTTAGGAGGAAGGTTAGAAATGAGTTCAACCTTAGCTTTGTCTACTTCGATCCCTCTATTGGAAACTACATGTCCTAAGACAATACCTTGTTTGACCATGAAATGATATTTCTCCCAATTGAGAGTCAGATTTTTCTTCCTACACCATTCTAGGACCAGTTTAAGATGATGCAAACATTGGGAAAATGTGTCACCAAATATAGAAAAGTCGTACATGAAAATTTCTAAAAATCTCTTTACCATGTCGAAAAAAATATTGATCATGCAACGTTAGAATGTGACACGTGCTTTACACAGCCCAAAAGGCATGCGTCAGTATGTGAATGTTCCATACGGGCAAGTGAAGGTGATTTTCTCCTGATCTTTGGGAGCGATAGGGATTTTATTGTAACCTAAATATCCATCCAGGAAATAATAGAAATCATGTCTTGCTAAGTGCTCTAACATTTGGTTAATGAATGGAAGATGAAAGTGATCTTTCCAAGTGGCTAAGTTGAGTTTTCTATAGTTAATGCAAACTCACCATCCAGTTTGGATCCAAGGGGGAATCAGCTCATTAGCCTCATTTTGGATCACTGTGATCCCAGATTTTTTTAGAACAACTTGGACCGGACTCACCCATGAACTATCATAAATGGGATAAATGATCTCATGATCAAGACATTTCAAAATGTCTTTTCTAACTGCTTCTTTCATCACTGGGTTTAACCTACGTTGAGGATCTCTAGTAGGTTTGGCGTCATCTATCAAATGGATTCGGTGTTGAACAATGGTTAGACTAATCCCTTTGATATCAGCCATGGTCCATCCAATGGCTTCCCTATTCTCTTGTAAAACATCTAAGAGAGCTTCCTTTTGACCAGTAGTCAATTCAGAAGAAATGATAACTGGTAAAGTCTCGCTCTCCTCTAAATAGGTATACGCTAGATTTTCAGGAAAAGGTTTGAGCTCTAACTTAGGGGGTTCCTCCACAAATGAGCGAAGTTGAACTCGGGGCTCTATCTCCAAAGGTTCTCATTACTAGCCAATTGCAGATACATGATTGACCAACATATCTAACCCTAATTCATCCTCAAAAGACTCTTAAAACACTAAGTCAGATACACAGGAATCTGACACACACTCTCTCTCTCTTGTTGCTCATTAGATATTCCTTGAATGAAGTTCACTTCCATGGGTTGATCAGATGGATCACTAGGCTATCTTCCTAGGTGTAAGATATTGAGGTAAACAGTCATATTCCCAAAAGATAGTTTCATCTGTCCCGTCCTACAATTGTTTAAAGCATTTGAGGTGACTAAGAACGGTCTTTCTAGAATGACAGAGATTTGACTTTTGAGATTGGAAACAGGTTGCGTTTCTAAGAAAATAATCAATAGGAAAAATAAACTCTCCAACCTTAATCAAAACATCCTCTACCTCTTTCTTAGGAATTTTCACAGATCTATCAGCTAATTATAGCGTGCATCGTATGGGTTTAAGCTCTCCTATACCTAGCTGTTGATAGACTGAATAAGGAAAGATGTTTATGTTGGCTACCAAGTCTAAAAGTGCCTTATCAATGTGAGTATTTCCTATAACGTATGGAATTGTGGGACAACCAGGGTCTTTATATTTCAAGGGCATGAGTTTTGAAAATATTTCATTGAGGTTGGCAGCTAAAAAGACTTTCTTGGGGACATTCGTGGTTCTTTTCTTAGTGCATAGGTCTTTTAAGAACTTTGTATAAGAGGGGATTTGTTCAATTACGTCTGTAGGCTATCTAAAAATCACTGCAGATAGTTGATCCCTATCAAATACCGATGATAAAAGTTATAATTCGACGACTTCCAAGAAGGCTATAATTTAAAGACTTTCATGTAGATCGATGAAGGTTACAATCTGACAATCTTCACAACAACTGATAAAATCTCTAATTAACAGCCTTCATAATCAACATCGGGAGTTACAATCTGATGGCTCAAATATCAAAGAGCTAAAGCAAAGGCTACAAAATAACGATCTTTTCAACGTTCTGACAGAAAGAGACTACAAATTGATGGTCTCTTCCAACCAAGACACGGAAGTCCTCTCCGCGTTTCAGTATCAAGACGCAACACCAATTCAATAGCGAACGCAGCCCCTTATCAGCCATCGCTGACGTAGCTCAAGCCCACAGACGCAGCTCATGTTCTACCGCAAACGCAGCCTCCGAAAGCTGCCAACACAGCTTCCATCCGGTGCCAAACGTAACTTCCAAATTGCTACAAACATAGCTTCCAAATTGCTACAAACGCAGCTTCTAAATGCTACCAAAGCAGCTTCTAGACGCTGCAAATGAGCTTCCAGACGCTGCGTTTGAACGTGATAATCACATTTTATTACAATTTTATATCCTCATAATCTATTTTATATGAATAAATATATCACTAATAATTGCTTTTATCTTTAATTGCAGGTTAATGAAGAATAAATTCCAAAAATCCCATCTCTCAACAAAGGCCCTTTGAGTAAATGAAGAAATAAGAAGCCAAATGAAATATTTGAATTTTAAAAGCCCTCAAAGCCAAATGTCCCAAAACGTCCATGGCATAATCTCAAACGAAATACGTGAGGTTCAAAAGCCCAAAAAAAAAACGTCCAGCCAAGCTCATTTTTTTTCTTTCTCAAGTGAATGAAGGCCGAAAGCCCATCAAATTTACACCAAGGACTTAGGTTGCTGCAGAGATAAATTTGGAAGACCGGAGTTGGAAATTGATCAATGGGCCGGACTTGTTTTCTGGGCTGCAGAGAATTGATTTTTAAAATCAAATGAATGGGCCGGAGATTTGCTGTCATTGTCGGTTTTGATGAAGCTCCATTGCTTTGGTTGCTGCAGATTTCATCTTTTATTTTGAAAATCAAATGAGAAACTCCATTGGCCGGACTTTGCTGCATCTCTTCATCATTTATTTTGAAAATCAAATGAGAAACTCAATGGGCCGGATTTTGCTGCATTGGATTTTGATTTTCTTTTGAAAATCAAATAAATCATATGGGCCTCCTATGTTGGGCTAGAGAAGAACAAAAAGCAATTCAAAGGTGGAGATTGTTTTGCTTGGGGCTCAAGACAAATCCAATGGCTCATATTCATTTATGATTACTATAAATAGGGGTAGAGAGTGGGGGGTTATGGGTGTGAAAATTTTGTAACTCCTTTTGGAGAGGAGGGCTACTCTTAATTAAGAAGGCCTTCCAAAATTATAACTTTTGTTGCAATTAATAATAATAATTTTTTCACCACTTTAAATTTTTCTCTTCTTCTCTTTGTTGGATGATGAAGATGAAGATGAAGATGGAGAATTATTTGAAGGTTTGTATTTCTTTTCTTTTTCTCTTTTATTTCTTATTAGTTTAGATTTATTTCTATGCTTATAGTTAGATTTTATTTTCTTGTTAAATAGCCAAGAGGCTAGAACCCTCTTGCCTTAGATTTATTTTATGCTTATAGAGTAGATTTATTTTCTTGCATTTAATTCTTATAATTTTATTTTGTAGTTTAGATTTTACAATTTATTTTGTAGTTAGATTTTAATTTCTTACACTATTCACCTTGAGGCTAGAACCCTCTTGGGTTTAGTTTTTCTTTTTGTTTATTTTTATTTTGTTTGATTCGTCTTTAGGCTAGAACCCTTTAGGGAATCATCCTTTTCTAAGAAGTGGGTTCAATTCTAGATTATCCATATCTATAATTGAATCCACCATCTTTAATTTCTTGCATTTTCTTTTATTCTAGAATTTTGTTCTTCATTCTTGATTTTTTTTTTGTTTCTTGATTTTATTCATTTTTTCCTTCTCACCTTATTGATCATACTCATTCTTTTTCAAATCCACTCTCACTTACACTTGCACCTATTTACACACCATTTTCACTATCTCAATCTCTTCACAATCACATTCACTCATCAATCTTATTTGTCACGCACACAACATAAGAACCGATTTTATATTTTCTCCTACAAAACACCTTCCTCGTGGGATCGATATCTTAAATACTATAACTTGACACGGTTGTGCACTTGTAACCTTTTTGGTACATGTTTATGCCGCATCAAGTTTTTGGTGCCGTTGCCGGGAAGGTGCTTAAGTAGGTTTTAATTATTTTGGTTCTTTAACTTGTGTGTTTCTTGTGAAAGAACTACTTGAAGATTAAAGATCAAGAATTGGAGATTGAGGAATTGGATATTCTCTTGTGGTAAGTCTTCTTCCTTATATTTTCAATTCCACATATTTAGTTAGCTTCTTCACAATTAGAGACAATTAGGACTTTAAAAAAAAGATTTTATTTCTGTTAACCATAATAAAATTCACCCTCCACTTTGACATTTACTAACAAGATAATAAATTTAAACAAATTCCCCCCTTCTCATTTGTTTGATTGTTAACACTAATTAAAAAAAAATTTCTCTTTTCCATCCTTTTTAGTTGCTTTTAATTCATAGGGTTGCATTTCATATTGTTAGTAGGAATACACCAAGTGATTTGAGCATCTTGATTTGGCACACACTTCAAAATATTTTTTAAGGGCAAAACCCCGTAATTAAAATAAGGTGAGGGATTTCATCACCCTTTCCTTAGCTCAAAAATCACTAATTCCTCACTACACCACCCAAGTCTAATAAAACCCATTAGACATTGGCCCCTAAGGATTCGAGCTCAATAAGGAACAAGAAATCCTTAAGTGAACCGGTTTAAGTTTTCTCAGATTAGTTGGTGTCTAAGGCAAGGTTTAGGGGTTACGTAAAGCGCTCCGTAAGGAACGAGGTACTTAATTGATCTATGATCACCCTCTAGTACTATCCTTACCTGGCTAACTACCCGGGTAAAACTTTTATCTTTTCACTTAAGGAATTTTTTGTTAGGAGCTAGTCTAGTTGAGTTAGGCTTAACCCTAGAGTTAGAGTGATTGAAAAGTGATTGGTTTTGATTTGTTTTAGTTAGGATTTTCCATTTTCTTCTTAAAAAAACTATTTTTTTTCTTTCAAAAAAAAGTATAAAAAGAAATTGTTTTTGGTGGATTTGGGACAATACACATCAACAAATTCATTTTGAACAAATGGTTAATCCACAAGTTTTTCAAAATTTATGTTATCCCAATAGGATTGAAATCTCCAATGAAGCTCGGGAGTTTGTAGAGAGTCCATCTCAGTATTCGGTGAATGATCCATTTTTTTCAACCTACAACCCAGGTTGGGCAAGTTACACAAACATTGCATGGAATCAGGGAAACCACTCAGGAACTCAAAACTTCACTCCTTCTTCGACCTAACATTTTCCTAGGGAAAATACAGTTTTTTTTAGTCCACAATTTCAACAACCCAGTCTGTCACATCAAAATCAGTCTCCTCATCATCAAGTTGTAACTCACACTCCTCTTGATACAGATCATGATGAACGTCTCAATATTTTGGAAAAAGGTTTTGAAATCATAATTAAGGCCTCCACACTAGCCACGGATATGTTAACTCAAACATCCTACACGATGAACTCCTTTATGCAATCAACCGAACTCATACTTAACTCTAACACTCAAGCTATAGCTAGATTAGAAACCCACATTGATCAACTAGCTAGTGCCATAAGTGAAGGAGAGGAAGAAGAAACTTTGAGTCAACCCGTGGTCAATCCTAAGGACACTCAAATGAATGCACTACAGTCAGGAAAACAGGTCGATAATCAGGAAAGAACACCTTTAAGCCAAATTCTTGTCCCAATTCATTCTTCCCCTGATAATTCAATTCAGGAAAGACCGGGGGAAGAAGAAGAAGAGTCAGATCTAAGTTTTGAGGAAATTTTTGGTGAGGAGCTGAAAGTATTAGGAGAAGCAGATCAGGTTTGTCAAAATAAAGAAACTGTGTTAAATATTTGCTGCTTTGAACTGAATTTTGAAAAACTCTTTCTTGATGAACTAAGATTTTTGGAAAATAAACAACCACCAAATTTTTACACATCAACCATTAATCTTGGGGTTGAGAAAATTGTTAAAGAAAAATTGGTTGTTAGAGAACAAAAATTCACAAATCAAGAATCTAAGTCCAATAACACATACCTTCCATTGCCACAAAAATCATTGAACACCCCGGAATGCTCAGAATTTTAGCACATTGTTGATTATATCATGTTGAAATTGTTTAAAATCCGTGGGAGAATTTTCAGCAATAAGGTAGGATTCAATGTAGAACAGGATCTCTTCATGTTGAATATTTTATTCTACATTGTTTATTTTGTTTATTTTAGAATAATAAAAAGAATTTATTCTTCTCTTGTTTGAGAGTTTCTTGTTCAGTTGTTAAGAAAAAAAAGAAAAAAAGAAAAAAAGAAAAAAAAAGAAAAAGAAGAATAAATTTTTGTTTTCATCCTCCTCAGACCAAAGGTAATTGCAGATTTTTATCAGCCGACCAAATGTAAGTGCTTCACTTCTTATCTGTTTTACTTTATGCATCATAGAGTTTGTATTAAGGACAATGCAAAATTTAGGTGTGGGGTGAGAATTAGTTATTGTTTTCTCTTTATTTTACATTTTTAGTTACATTTTTTTCCTTTTTCTTAAAAAAAAATTTATAAAAATATCGTCACTTGCCAAATTGATAGAGTTATGTAATAATTGATTTATTTGATAAATTTAAAATTTTCTAATCCCTAGTTAGTTATTTACTTAAGTTCACCTTTTATGATAACTCTAAATAAATTTCTTAAGAAATGATTTTCAAAGTAGTATACTTTACTTAAGCCTTAACTTGGACTTTTATTTAAAATAATAAAATTTTTGCATGCTTAACTTAGAGTTGAAAATAATTTTTTCAAAGTGTCTTGATTTAGATATTTGCAAAATATATATACATATACAAAAAAAAAAATTTGCAAAAGAATAGTGCGAAAAATGGGCACCAAAAAGAAAAAAAAACTCTTGAATTCAAGGTGATTCTATCTTATAAAGCCTAAGCTGACCGAGTAATTAAGCCCAAGGAGTATTTCCATACTTAATAACCTAAGCCCATTTGGGTTGGGATCCATTGGCCCAAAACTCGTTAAATAGTCACTTAGAAAGCCTATTAAAGTAGAAAAAATCACCAAGGAAGAAAGAGTTAAAAAAATTATTAAAAAAAACTAATAAATGTTTTATAGTTGTATATATGGTCTTGGAAAATATTTTAAATCAAGCAACTTGAAAATTATTTAAAACAAAGAGTTAGCATGTTCTTTTCAAAACTTTTAAATTAAATTTCTAAGTTTGGCTTGGTTTTGTATTGCTACAATGAGAATATTTTCTTGAAAATATACCTTAGAGTTATATATAAAAATATTTTCTTGAGTGATAACTGACTCCAATTAGATTATCTAAAAGTTATCAAGTGAATTTAGTTATTTACTGACTTCTTTAATTTAGCAAGTTGACCGAATTTTGTGGGTATACTCACTACAAACCCTCACGAGACTACAACTCGTCCACTAGGGTAACCTAGGGGTTTAAAGGTTTGTTGTATGCGCTAAATACAACCGCGATTCCTGCGAAAGTGAGTTAGGATTTTCTTTTCTTTGCTAGAGGACTAGCAAAAGTTTAGGTGTGGGGGTATTTGATAATCATATTTTATTATAATTTTATACCCTCATTATCTATTTTATATGAATAAATATACCACTAATAATTGTTTTTATCTTTAATTGCAGATTAATAAAGAATAAATTCCAAAAATCCCATCTCTCAACAAAGGCCCTTGAGTAAATGAAGAAATAAGAAGACAAATGAAATATTTGAATTTTAAAAGCCCACAAAGCCAAATGTCCCAAAACGTCCATGGCATATTCTCAAGCGAAATATGTGAGGTTCAAAAGCCCAAAAAAAAAAACGTCCAGCCAAGCTCTTTTTTTTTTTCTTTCTCAAGTGAATGAAGGCCCAAAGCCCATCAAATTTACACCAAGGACTTAGGTTGCTGCAGAGATAAATTTGGAAGACCGGAGTTGGAAATTGATCAATGGGCCGGACTTGTTTTCTGGGCTGCAGAGAATTGATTTTTAAAATCAAATGAATGGGCCGGAGATTTGCTGTCATTGTCAGTTTTGATGAAGCTCCATTGCTTTGGTTGCTGCAGATTTCATCTTTTATTTTGAAAATCAAATGAGATACTCCATGGGCCGGTCTTTGCTGCATCTCTTCATCTTTTATTTTGAAAATCAAATGAGAAACTCAATGGGCCGGATTTTGCTGCAATTGGATTTTGATTTTCTTTTGAAAATCAAATAAATCATATGGGCCTCCTATGTTGGGCTAGAGAAGAACAAAAAGCAATTCAAAGGTGGAGATTGCTTTGCTTGGGGCTCAAGACAAATCCAATGGCTCATATTCATTTATGATTACTATAAATAGGGGTAGAGAGTGAGGGGTTAAGGGTGTGAAAATTTTATAACTCCTTTTGGAGAGGAGGGCTACTCTTAATTGAGAAGGCCTTTCAAAATTATAACTTTTTGTTGCAATTAATAATAATAATTTTTTCACCACTTTAAATTTTTCTCTTCTTCTCTTTGTTGGATGATGAAGATGAAGATGAAGATGGAGAATTATTTAAAGGTTTGTATTTCTTTTCTTTTTCTCTTTTATTTCTTATTAGTTTAGATTTATTTCTATGCTTGTAGTTAGATTTTATTTTCTTGTTAAACAACCAAGAGGCTAGAACCCTCTTGCCTTAGATTTATTTTATGCTTATAGAGTAGATTTATTTTCTTGCATTTAATTCTTATAATTTTATTTTGTAGTTTATATTTTACAATTTATTTTGTAGTTAGATTTTAATTTCTTATACTATTCACCTTGAGGTTAGAACCCTCTTGGGTTTAGTTTTTTTTTGTTTATTTTTATTTTGTTTGATTCGCCTTTAGGCTAGAACCCTTTAGGGAATCATCCTTTTCTAAGAAGTGGGTTTAATTCTAGATTATCCATATCTATAATTGAATCCACCATCTTTAATTTCTTGCATTTTCTTTTATTCTAGAATTCTATTCTTCATTCTTGATTTTTTTTTTGTTTCTTAATTTTATTCATTTTTTCCTTCTCACCTTGTTGATCATACTCATTCTTTTTCAAATCCACTCTCACTTACACTTGCACCTATTTACACACCATTTTCACTATCTCAATCTCTTCACAATCACATTCACTCATCAATCTTATTTGTCACGCACACAACATAAGAACCGATTTTATATTTTCTCCTACAAAACACCTTCCTCGTGGGATCGATATCTTAAATACTATAACTTGACACGGTTGTGCACTTGCAACCTTTTTGGTACATGTTTATGCCGCATCAGAACGCAAAATTCATGCCAGAATGCGAGATGAACGGTTAAGAACAATTGTTTGACTCATTCAAACACGAGCTGAACGGTTTCAAAACCGTTTCCCATGATCTGGGGGGATATCTTTGGATCTTTGAGAATTTTGAAGATCTAGAGATCGGCTTCTTCGGATCATCTTCTCAGCAACAGATTCTTGGGGCTATCTTCATGCTTGGCTTGTCAAACAAATTACGGTTAAGATCAATTAACTCTTTTACAAGAGTTTAAACTTGCTCTGAGTTATCAACTCGTTCAGAGTTTCAAACTTGCCACGCAAGTCCTCCATATTGTCAAATCGTGAGGAGAAGATACCGTTCCAGTGAAATAAGACGTTCGGATCATCAACAAGAAGCAAACTCGATGCGAGCATTCGAGGGAGGCATCTCATCGCTACCGTGAAGAACCTAGACTTAAACAAAGGGAAGAATTTACATCTATTCTCTTCTCTTTTGTAATCAGAATTCAAATTGTAATTAAGATCGAGAGAATACAAATCAAATTACATTTATTTTATTTACTACAAATGTTCCACAAACAGCGTCCAAGAGAGGGATGTTTATCTTGACTTGTTTAAAAGTTTTTAGGATTTTTTCAACCTGCGAAGAGTTTTCCTAAGTTTGAGTCTGCCCGGAAAGGGGGCAACGAGTCTATACCTGTCTAGATCAGGCTCAATCTCGTGTTCAGCTTCTTGGTCATCGGAAGGAGTCACTTCATAAGAAAGAGTATGCTAGATGGGACAAGGAGTTTAATCCGATGGCATTCTAACTTGGTTATCTATCTATTTTCCTGATCGCAAAGTATGAACTGCATTCACATGGGCTGGTTGGGTTGAACTAAATCCATTATCTTTAGGGTTAGTAACAGGTTGACTTGGGAAATTTCCTTTATCTCTCTCACTCACGGCATTGGCTAGTTGCCCAAGTTGGGTTTCTAGCCGGGCTATGGCTTGAGTGTTCGAGTTGAACACTTGGCCGGTTGTTTGCATGAAGGAATTCAGAGTGGTGGATGACTGGGTCAACATGTTGGTGGTTTGTTTAGAAGCTTTGATCATAGCCTCTAAACCCTTTTCTAAGGCGCTCAGACATTTGTCTTGATCAGAACTTGAAGGATTCATAGGTTGATGAGGATGAGGATGTTTGGTTGGAAAATGTAGGTTAGTTTGTTAAAAATTATTTGGTGAGTTGAATGGAATTGTGTTTCCCCTAAGGAATTACTGGTTTGACGCGGGAATTAGAGTCCTTAGATTATGAGAAGAAAAAGAAAATGAAGGAAAATCCTAACTAAAACAAATCAAAAGCAATCATTTTTTAACCACTCTAAACTCTAGGGTTAAGCCTAACTTAGCTAAATCAGCTCCTAACCAAAAATTCCTTAAGTGAAAAGATCAAAGTTTTCCTCGGTCAGCTAGCCAGGTAGGATAGTACTAGAGGTTGATCAGAGATCAATTAAGTACCTGGTTCCTTATAGAGCGCTTACACAACCCCTAAACCTTGCCTTAGACACCAACTAATCCAAGAAAACTTAAACCGGTTCACTTAGGGATTTTTTGTTCCTTATTGAGCTCAAGTCCTTAGGGGCCAACGTCTAATGAGTTTTAGGAGGCTTAGGTTTGTGAAGTAAGGAATTAGTGATTTGTGGGCTAAGAAAAGAATGATGAAATCCCTTACCTTATCTTGATTAGAGGGTTTTGCTCTTAAGAATATTTTTAAATGTGTGCCAAATCAAGATGCTCAAATCACTTTGGTGAATTCCTACTAACTATATGTAATGTAACCCTATGAATTAAAAGCGACTACAAAAGGATGATGAAAATAAAATCTTTGTTTTTTTATTATGATTAACAATCAAACAAATGTGAGAAGAGAGCTCTTGTTTGAATTTATTATCTTGTTAGTAATTGTTCAAGTGGAGGGTGAATTTTTATTATGGTTGACAAAAATAAAATATGTTTTTAGATCCTAATTGTCTTTAATTGTGAAGCTAACTAAAAAGGGTGGAATTAAAAATACTAGAAAGAAGAGTTAACCAAAAGCAATTCTTCAACTTCTTGATCTTCAATCCAAGATTTTCAAGCTTTTTCACAAGAAAACACAAGAAAACACACAAGTTAAAGAACCAAAATTTTTAAAATCCTACTTAAGCACGTTCCCCGATAACGGCGCTAAGAACTTCATGGGGCATAAATGATGTCCAAAAGTTACAAATGTACAACCAATCAAGTTATAGTATAAAGAATTATCGATCTCACGAGGAAGGTGTTTGTAAGAAGTTATTAGAATCGATTCTTATGTTGTGTGCATGACAAAAATAGGAATAATGAATGGGTGTGATTGTGGGGAGATATTAGGATTGTTGTGAATATATGCAACTGGCAATAAATTGAAATTTAGAGGAGAGAAAAAGGAATTGAAGGAAAAATAAAAATTAAGAATAAAAGAGAAAAATCAAGAAAACAAAAGATGGAGGATTCAATTAAATATATGAGTAATCTAGAATTGAATCCACTAGCTAATTTCAATTACAAAATACGAATTATTCTCTTTTTATCATATTTCACTTTAGATTTATTAAGCATAGAGTATCAAAACATTTAATGAAAGTATAACCTATCAAATTATTATTTAAGCCAAATTAAAATTCATGATAAGAACAACAATAATATAGTAATTCTAGAATTCATAAGTATAACCTATCAAACCACTCAAGATAAGTATAGATTATCAAATTCTTCTTCTATCAATTAGTTCTCTAGTTGATTATCCGATACATGATCATTTTAAGTGCAAAAGAATAATTTGCATAATATAAAAGAAATTAAACTAGTTTCATACAATTCTAAGATTCCCACAAAAATTAATTTCACATTTTAAGAAAAAAAGCAAGAAAGTAAATAAAAAATAAGAACTAATTACAAAGAAGAGAAATGAAAATAAGGAAATTTACACTATGAACAAGAAATAAATCTAACTAAATTGCAAAAGAAATGAAAATACAAGAAAATAAATCTACTCTACAAATTAAAATGCAAAATAAAATAAAGACAAGAAAATAAATCTACTCTCCAAGACATGAATGTAAATCTAAACTAATAAGCAATAAAAAGAAATTACTAAAAAGAAATAAGAAATAAAAAAGAAAATTATCAATAAAATAAAAGCAAACTTTCAAATTGATCTTCATCTCCATCATCATCATCAAACAAAGAGAAGAAAATTTAAAGTGGTGAAAAAATTCTTTTATTGATTGTAACAAAAGTTACAAAATTGGAAGATCTTCTCAATTAAGAGTAACCCTCCTCTCCAAATGGAGTTACAAAATTTTTCACACCCTTAACCCCTCACTCCCTACCCCTATTTATAGTAAACATCTATGAATGTGAACCATTGGATCAATGCTTATCCATAAGACCTTCATTTTTAGCCTTTGATTCATAACAGACTCTTCAGCATCGATGCAGGCGTCGAAGCTAGCATCGATGGCCAGCCTTCTCCAATTGTTGCCCATAGATTTTCTTCTTCCATTGGCTTTTGCCTTGGGCTTTTTGGCTCTTTCATGTATTCTTCATTTAATACATGGGCTTTGTTGAGAGATATGTTTGTTAGGCTTAATTTTTAATTAACCTATAATTAAAGATAAAAACAATTATTAGTGATATATTTATTCATATAAAATAGATAATGTGGGTATAAAATTATAATAAAATATGATTATCAAATATATTATACATTAATTATAGTAAAATATTATAATAACTAGTTTACATTATAATATTATTATAAGTATTAATATAATATAATATTATATTATATAATGTATTATAATATTATATTTTACTTTAACGAGTTATATTATTTTATAATTATTATTATATTATAATTATTACATATATTTTCAAATAATTATATATTAATTATTTTGGTATATCAAATTATTATTGTCATATATTATATAATATTTTTAAAATAATATTATTTTATTATTAATATTATATTATATTATTAATAATGTTAATATTATTTTATTACTACTACATTATTATATTACAAATATTTTAATATTATATAATATATTATAGTTTCAAATATGTTAGAGTTTATTAATAATAATTTAATGATTTATTATACAAATCAATGTTATTATATTATGAATATATTATTTTACATTAACATTGATTAGTAGTAAATTATTTTAGTATAAAAATTTATTTTACTTTATAATATATTACATTATTTAGTGTATAATATATTAATATTTTTATATTATACTTTAATGAGTTATATTATTTTATAGTTATTATTATATTATAATTATTACATATTATCTTCAAATAATTATATATTAATTATTTTGGTATATTAATTTGTTATTGTTATATACTATATTATATTTTATAAATAATATTATTTTATTATTAATATAATATAATACTATTATTTATAGAATATAATATTATTAATAATGTTATATTATTTTATTACTACTACATTATTAATAAATTCATATGTTACTAATATTTTAATATTATATAATATATTATAGTTTCTAATATGTTAGAGTTTATTAATAATACTTTAATAATTTATGATACAAATCAATGTTATTATATTATGAATATATTCTTTTTCATTAACATTGGTTAGCAGTAAATTATTTTAGTATAAAAAATTATTTTCCTTTATAATATATTACATTATTTAGTGTATAATATATTAATATTTTTATATTATACTTTAATGAGTTATATTATTTATAGTTATTATTATATTATAATTATTACATATTATGTTCAGATAATTATATATTTAATTATTTTGGTATGTCAATTTGTTATTATTATATATTATATAATATTTTATAAATAATATTATTTTATTATATAATATAATATAGTTTCTAATATGTTAGATTTTATTAATTATACTATAATAATTTGTGATATAAATCAATATTATTATATTATGACTATATTATTTTAACATTATTATATCATTATATAAGATATTATAAATATTACTAATATATTAGATTAATTATAATATAATATAATAAATATGTTGATAATAACTATATTTTAATATATTATGTTAGATATTATATTAACACCTCCTCAAACTCAAAATCAAAACACCAATCTTAAAACACCTAAAAAGTGTTTTGAAATAAGTGTTGTGTTTTTGGTTTGAGGATCATTTAGCTCAAAAAACATCATGGTTTCTAAACGCATGGTGTTTTATTTTGGGCAAAAACAGCATGGAAACAAGTAAAACACTAAGGTATCCAAAGGGAGCCTTAGTGTGTTTTATGCGAAGAGAGTTTCACAAGAGGAGGGGATCATTTCAGTTTTGAGCATCAAATTTTTACATCTCTATCTCTCTTGTTTTTGGAGAAGTTTTTCTAAACTCAATCTTTAGCAAATTTCTTATTTTGATTCTCATATATATCTTTGTTAGATTTAATTGAGTTTAATTTTCATTATTCTCATTGTTTACACACACGACCATATTGAGTTTTAGTATTACACATATTGTATAATTTCTTATTGTGTATGTCATATTGCTAGGATATTGTTAATAAGTTTTAATTTGGCATTAATATCATATTAGATTAGCAAATACCCTATTCACCCCTCACCCTCTGGGGTTATTTCAGGTCAGTCTTCTCTTAGCAACATCTCTCAATAAGATCGCAAATATGATGCGTATATAGCTTGTTTTATCCAAAGCTTTCGGCCCCCCTCTTCCTCAAAATGGATGATCTCTTTTTCTTTTATAGGCTAAAAGAAAGAGTTATTGGTCTCCTTAATTATGGATTAAATGCCCATCATACTAGGAGTTGGTGGGGAGTGGTTATACCCTAAAATAGCTTTGAAATGGCTATTTGGGTGAACTTCGCAGACTTGGCGAAGTTTGCTGAAGACGTGCATGAAGGTCCCTTCAGACGTGAGCGTGCCTTCTTGGGAAGTGGATGACTTGGTCCATGTAGGTGAAGTTCGTTAATTGACGAACTTCGCCTACGTGTTTGAATTTATCACATAATTCTACTTGTGATTTGATCAACTGTTGACATCTTTCGACTTGATCTAAGGCGTGTTGCGAAGATTGACGCGCACCTGACTTTGTCGGTCGAGTCGATGTGGGCTATCTGATGAGGTTCGCTTCAATTGTCAGGTGACCTTTGCTGCAGCTTATTGTGGGTTTGACTTTGGGCCCATTCGAAGTGTTTAGCCTATGGATGTTCACTTCTCGGATCCAAGCTAATCATCATCCTTGGTAAAAATATATTTTGACCGTCTACATGACCCCCCCCAAAGTTTTTAAATCCTGCATTTCAATTTGTAGCTAGAATTTGAAATACTTCGGGTAGATAGCCAGAGGTGTAGTGTTGAACGTGGCTTGAGTTATCTTGATTAGGTGAAAATCCGTCTTCATTCGCCTACTCGGTTGCCAGAGGTGTGGTGTTGAGTGTAGCTTTCCTCGTAGAATTGTATCAAAGGATCGATGGTGCTTATTATGATGCCCCTAGTTTCAATAAGGCTGCAGTCCAAGGTAAAACTAAGAATGTCAAACCTATCAAGCACCAAACACCATGCTACGACATGCTTTACCATTACAGTCACTACCTATTTAGTAGAATCAACAACAGGTTTAGGTACAAAACAGGTAAAAGAGAGTATACAGGAAGGAAACTAAATAACAGATACTCAGAAGAATAATCACTACCACTGATATAAATGGATAAGTCTCTAAAAAGGTAATATCTGAACAGAATACAAATGTCTTGACATAAGAATCAAATGAAATGATATTAAGGCACATTTCCTATACAAAACTAGAATAAAAATTCAAATGTTTTATAAATACATCTATTGTGGAGCTCTGACAAAAAAATTAAAAATGGTAACTAAAACAACTCCATCAGGCTACGGCTCTCCCTGCACCTGGCTCGTTACCTTAAAGTGGGGAAACAACGAGCGTCAAAACGCTATAGCGAGTAACATCTTAACCAACTCCAGGGGAAAGTGCTAGAAGGATAAGAAAATATCTAATAATACATATAGATAGCCAAACATCGACTAGTAAAAAATAAAATAGAGGTTTGATGTTTAGAAATTTGCAACACGAGCATAGGTACACCTCCCTTAGCTCAAATTGTAAATAGCTAAATATCAAATTCAAAAGCTACAACATGGTGTAATAACTCTATCTCTAACCGAAATATCAATAACATGTCATATGTCAATTACATACCCAACTCGTGCTCTACAATAAATAAATGTCCAAAGTATGATCTGCAATAGCTTAAAGTCCAGCACGAGGACTATAGTGGATTATAGTCCAACACGAGGACTTTGATGATTATAGTCCAACACGAGGACTTTGATAGCTTATAATCCAACATGAGGACTTTAATAGTTTATAGTCCAACACGAGGACTTGATAGCTTATAGTCCAACACGAGTACTGTAATATGCTAATAGTGTCAGAAATCACATATATACCATTCACCCTCATGCTCCGGTGAATAAATCTAAGACTCATGTCTGAAGTCAACTCATGTATACCAATCTCAGTGTATAACAAACCCATATAACCCAGATATTTTGCCAGCCACACAAACCTAAGCACAACAGGACAAAAGCAGAAAAAAATCCCCCAGCGGTTGACCACCCACGGTCGATCGCGACTAGAGAAAAAACTTACTGCTTCTGTGCACGACACACGCTCGACCGCCACGGTCGACCGCGTAAAAGTAGAAACACTAGTTTAGGTTTCTGTTCTGCGTGGTTTGATCTAAAAACTTTCGTGCGATGTTTATATACATTATCAATCCTTCATAAGTGATTTAGCATAACCAGAACATGTGAATTTTAGTCTAATCACTATAGATAAAACGAATCAAATCTTAAAGATGTAAATTTCGTGTCGAAATCTTAAAAAACAAAAAAATTTCTTGCAAAACTCTTGTTAGAAATTAACTCAGATCTAGATCTATATTAGGAATTTCGTGGGTGAGCTTTATTAACTGAAAATACGTTCTCTTTGCAAAAATACAACATATAGATCTATTTTTATACATAATCTAGTATGTTAGGCTCATAAATCACATAAAAAACATTATCAAAACATTTAAAACATAGGTATAGGATTGGGCGAGATGAAACTCGCCTGAAGGATGATGAAAAACTCCAAAAAACGATGGAAAAATATCCTCCTACGTCGAAAACCGCTGGATCCCGCTCAAACTCTTCGAAATCCACCGAAATCACCAAGGAGAAGGGGTTAGGGTTTGCAAGAGGGAAGGAGGAGGCTGCTAGGGTTTTTTGTGGTGAAGAAGAAGCTCTCACGAAAATAATATTATATATATGAGCCCACAAACCCGACCCAAAATCCAATAAGACTCGAACTGGGAAAAACTGGCAAAACTACGTACGGTCGACCGCCACGGTCGACCGCATAAGAGATAGAAGCTTTCTGCTTCTGTTGCGCGCCCGACAGTCGACCGCTACGGTTGACCGTGCAGGAAATTTCCTGTTGGTACATGTTATTTGTGTGCTGGTCTTATCACTCGATCTTTCTCATATAAATACACTCGTTTGATCCCCAAACACTTGTTATCACATTCATCTTTGATATAAAGATATATTTCACAAAAAAAAAATTCATTCACTGTATTTTATGGGGTTTTACACTTATACTCGTCCAAATCCATGTTTGGAACAAAATTTGCCTTTTCTGTTGTCTGGGCGATGTTGAGAAATTAGTAAAAATTTTGACTGATTATTGGGTATTAGTGAAGGTCTCATCATTTTGGATTGATGAGCAGAGTTCGTCGATTAGTTATGTTCGCTAGATAACAAGAGTTAATTTGTCTTGAGATGTGTTGGCAAAGTTCAACATTCTAGCAACATTTGCTGGTTAGTGAGGCTCAAGTTGTTTTGAGCTGTGTTCGCAAAGTTCGTCGTATGGCGACGTTCACTGGTTGGCGAGGCTCAAGTTGTTTTGAGCCGTGTTGACAAAGTCATTTAAAGAGAGATTCCAAATGAAGCTCATGGCTAAACTTTCTTGTGAACTTCGGGGCGAAATCTTTGGCAGAGTTCGCTAGTGAGATACTTGGCGAAGTTTAGGGTGAGAAATATTGAGCGAAGTTCAGGGGGTTTTAGGCTATAAATAAGACCATTTTAGCTCCCTCTTCTTCACTTTGATTTGAAAAATTCTACTACTCTTCTTCAAACCCTAGCTTTCTTAGAGATCCCCAAAGTTCGTCATCAATGGTTCCTCATCACGCTATTTCCAAGGGAAGAGGCTCAGCTCGAGAGGCTCATCGGCTAAAAACTGATGAGGTGCCAGCGCAGCTAGAGATGACAATGGGTAAGTATTGAACCCATTAACGGTGATGTTTGGATCAACCTCGGTCTCAGGCCATTAGGCTTTAAGCAATGTCTTAGGGCATCTGAAAACTTGATCTTCCATTGAAGGCGAGATCTTTATAACCATTTGTGGTCTTCCTAATGAGCTATCGTTGTTGGTGGTGGGGTTCTATTAGCAGCCATTAATGATGCTTATCTTGGCGAGCTTCGCGCTTTGGGTGGGGCTCACTTAGTCTCCATTTTGTTTTGTCTTTTGTAGCGAACTCCGTTTAGGTGGAGTTCATTGCTCTGTTTTGTGTAATCCTTACTAAAGCAATATTCACCAATCTGGGGCAACCTTCGCTTAAGCGAGATTCGCCTATTTTAGTTGGATAAATTTTGCCAACTTGGACGTGAAGTTCACTTTCATTGGTTGTTCTTCACTTTGTCTTGTAGGCACTTCGTCAATATAGAGGACTTTTCCTTGTGAGCGAGGTTCTCCTCTGCTATTGAGTATGACAGTTGAACTTGGTCTTCGTCTGCTAACTCATTTTGTAATCTTTGTGTAGTTACCTAATCAAGAGCTCCTGTGAATCGTCATAATCATTTTTGTCATGATGTGACTCATGATCCTGAAGTGAGGCACATTTTTGAAAGGTACATCTCATTATTTATCGACGACAGCACTTAAGAAAGGATTAAGGTCATTCACACGTGAAGCTTTAAGACCTTGTGGGAGATAATCACCAATACAAACTCCATGCCTCGTGAAGATGTGTTGGTGAAGTCACATTTCCTCTTTGGAGACATGTCCTTAGTAGCAACTCTTTCTTCTACTATGGAGAAGAATATTGGTATTACGCTTAGGGAGATCGTCACTTTGCTTTGCTAGTGATAGAGCGTCAGGCCTCCTTCTTATTCTTGTAGCGTCTTGTCATGCCTCGCTTCATGCGCTATAACCTCATAGATAGGAAGGATAGTGTTAAGATAGGCATTTTGAAGTATAGGGGCAGCTTCCGTCAAGAAGGACTTTTCAGAACTAACATCATAGGGCCGCACCCAGGCTTCGTGAATTAGAACGCACCAGTTAATGAAGTTGCTATCATCCCAAACACCTTTGGGAATGAGCTTGTCAAAATCGATGTCCAGTATCTAGATGGGGATGTCAAGATCTCTGGCTTGATTAAGTCAACGAACACCTAGTGGTAGACTCGTTTGGTAGATTTTTCTCTCATCACTTTTGAGGGGCAATTGCAAGAATTGGGGCTCTATATTGGAGTTAGATCTTCTAAGTATGGCAATGAGATTTATGCACCAATTTGTACCGCATTCTGGAGCTATACAATAGTGATAGCAACGCATTATTCACTCTGGCGGGAGAGATCAGAATCACTCTTCACGAGATGTTTGAGGTATCTCGTTTACTGATGGGGTATCGTTAGTATGAGGAGTTTTTTACTACTAACGAGGAGTTGAGCACTTACTCTCAAAATGCCCATGTTGCGGAGGCTTTTTGAGAACTGATTTGCTACTTCCTCATTTGCCAGAAGATTACTGGGAGCACTGGTCATGACCATATCATATCTCATATTCCTTGGGCAGAGTATTTATTTCTCAATGTTAGTATAAAAAGGAAATATAGGTCCAATCCTTCTAGCCATGGATGTTGATGTCAAGATTTGCATCTTCAAAGACGGCTCCGTATTGTACACTGCTAACTCTGACGTGTATGGGTTTCATGCCGGTGACTAATTTGAGAGCTTCCATCACCAATCGATGGAGCCAATACCTGAGTTGGCATTGCTTGTAGGGTTCTTTTCTATTTGGTTAAAGGGTTGTGTTGTGCCTTCTCGGTCGAAAGATCGTATCTCAATTAATGTGCTATTCTCTGTTGTGTTGTTAGCCTCTCGGTATAGCTTAGCTCTTCTACTAGCGATGGTGAGCTACATTCATCAAGGCCTAAGAGAATTAGCTACTAAATATTTGAAGTAGGGGGACAGTTGCCCAAGGAATCAAGTACCCAATCCTGGGGTAGAGTTATCGTATACCTATTTGGTAATATGGTTCACTCAATGCTGCCCATAGCTGATGTCAGCTGCTATGTCTCGTAGTAGGAACATTGCCTTGCTTTAGAGGTACGAACGTTTGAAGTGTCTGGTTAAGTACCTTGCCAAGATTTGTAGGATTCTCCAGAACAAGGACTATTATCATCTATATTGTTATTTCCCCTTAATTGAAGGTGTTAGTCCTAGGACGAGTTTGAAGATAGTATGAGTAGCAAGCACTTCACTTGCTTGCCTAGTGGGTGTTTCAACTGGTTAATAAACATCGGACTAGGTTATCTCGTTGCTAGGTTGAATAGTGTGGAGTGCTACATCGAACACTATTTGACTTGTCGATTCACTCATCAAGTTGTCTATGATCAATTGTACTTCGAGAATGTGAATCTAGGATTGCTACGAATAAGGAGCTTGGTTGACAGAGCTCGTGCTTGGTACCACTTTGTTGCAGGCGTTACAGAGGCTCGGTTCTCGCTTCCTCAGAACTATCCAACTGTTACATGATGTTGGGGTTTTACATGTGGTACATCTAAGTATTTACCCCTCCTCCTGAGTTCCAGGTGAATAAAACCGATTTGTATTGGATTACCCGGTGGTATAAAGAGCAGAGCTCCTAGACTTTGAGAGTTATTGACGGAAGGCATGCTAGATGAAGAGTTGGAAGAGCCAAGTGAAAATCCTACCCCTCCAAAATAGGGCAGAATTAACATTCGAGAGCCGACTGAGTCAGCGGTTTATCAAGGAGTACCTGGTAGGGGATGGGGTAAAGGAAAGAGGCCATTACATATTACTCCTCCTTCGCCATCTTCTAAAAAGTAGCAAGCGCTTAGCATATCCTAAACCTAAACATGTACCAAGACACTCTTCAAGGATTACGGAGGAGTCCCCTGCAGTCCTAGTACAAGAACCTAGTATTGGCTCTTCAGGTGATTTTTGTTTACTTGTTTGTGACTTTCATCTTTGAATGCTTTTAGCTGATGCACTTTTTTCATGTAGATAAGGAGCCCATTCCACTAGGCGACAAAGAGGAGCAAGTGGATTATGGACATGACATGACTGATGCCTATTTAACTAAGCCTGATGACGCAAGCGATCATGGTAACATCGGCAACTTTTCATACGTGCTAGGTACTTTCAATCAGTTTTGCATGGTTGCTCTACTTTTGGTAACTGATATTTCATCTAACAAATGATGAGTCTAACTTTGAGACCGTAGGTGAAGCAATGCCTACATCTTTTCTCGTGAACAGTCGCTTTGACCTGGTGACTAATTTTAAGGGTGCTTCTAGTGTCTTGGCATTGGCGCTTATTTTTGAAATGACTGAGGCTCCTATACCGGTACTTACTTTGTTAGTACAGTGAAGATTGATTGTTCATGGTGCTTTGATGATGATGATGATGCCGTGTCGGCAAGAGTTGAAAGGGAGGGGCCACAAAACCTTAAACCTCATTATGATGAAGGTCCAAGTGAAGCTGTAGCTACTCTTAGTGAGCCAGAGGTTTCATCTACGAGTGTTAAAGTTGTACCTACGAATGTGCCTATAATGACGGCGATTGTTATGAGGATGATGATCTCATCTACAGTCTTAAACATCTTGGTGACACTTGCACCGTATCTTATGTTAGGCAATGACCTGATACAAGTTGTTCCTACTATCTCCTTGACTACCACAGATGCAATGGTAATCTCAATCGAGGCAGGTCCTTCGAGTTTCATGGCGGTTCCTCAATCCCCTGATCTCGAGGACTTGGTGGAGGTGGAGCTAAAGATCTTGATGGAGAGTCTGGTGAGATTGTTTAACCAGAGTGTTGTGGTCATGTTGAATTTGCAGAGATCCTTATCTGCCCATACTCTCAAGTTGTTGAGGGATTAGCTGGGTGTTTTGACTTTGGTCATTGGTTCTGTCGGCATTGAAACTTTTAAGACAGCGATCGACAAAGCTAAATTCCATTGCCAAGAACTGTATAAGCTTGGCACGGCTGATCTTGATGGGATTTCTAAGGTCAAATTCTGTCGCTTGCTAGTAGCTCATCGTAAGACCGATGAATCTATGCGTGTAGAAATGGAGTCAATTAGTGTGAAAGTCCTCAGTTTAAATGACAGTATTGCATCGGCTAATGGTCATCATATTGAGCTTTAAGGTGCTATCCAAGAAAAGAATGTGATAATCGATGAGGCTAATACGACCAATGCTGCAACTCAAGTGCATTTCGAGGTATCTCAACACAAAGGAGGAGCTTTAGCTTAATCTAACCGGGTTAAGCAAGAAGTGGGACTCTCAGGTTGCAGAGCTCCAAGCTAAAACGGAGAGGCTCTCGGTCATTAAATCTTATGCCATTCCCATCGATCCTAGAGTCTTGAGAGAACAGGCACAGAAGGTTGCTCATGAAGTCAGGGATGCACAAATGGCTGAGTGTGTTGCATAGATACACACTTTTTATCCACTTTCCCTGTAATGATCTTTTAATAGCTCTTTCAATAAATAAAAAAACTTCTTATCTCACTTGATGTGTGTATGATAGAGGTGTAGTGTTAATATATCACAGTATCATCTTTACTGGGGATAATGATGTTGAGATCAAACTAATAGAAGTGTAATGTTAACATAATAGCTTGATCAAGTTGACACTATTTAGAAATGTAATGTTAACATGGCAGTAGGAGGATATTTGACAGATGTGAAATATTAACCAGTCAAATAGGTTGTCCGATAGAGGTGTAATGTTAATCGAACGGTTGAATGGAACTGATAGAAGTGTAATGTTAACATATCAGGTTTGCAAGGTTAGAACCGTTTGGAGGTGTAATGTTAACATGACGGTTTGGTAAAGTTGGTACTGTTCAGAGATGTAATGTTAACATGACAGTACAAGAATGTCTGGAGTGGATACTGTTTAGAGGTGTAATGTTAACATGACAGTGATAAGGATATTTTTGGAATGGACACTATTCAGAGATGAATTGTTAACATGACAGGGATAAGGATATCCAGAGTTAAGCAGAGGTGTAATATCAACTTGATAACTCGTTGGAGATTTTGGAATCAAGAAGATCAATGTTTCTGGTCAAAGATGGTAACTTAAACATGACCAAGATCTCTGTGGGGAGATAGAATTTGCTGATATCATGGATAGTATTTCTTGAGAAACTTCTTGTTGATTGGCGCCATGAGCTTATTATTATGTTGTTCAATTAGGCAATATGCTCTATTTAAGTAGACTGTCTCTACTACAAATAGACCTTCCCATTTGAGTTGGATTTTTTTTTTAGTCTTATGTGTCATGACCATGGGTTGATGAACACCTAAGACCAAATTGCCTTCTTTGAAGGATCATTCTCGGACTCTCTTATTGGATAGCTCTTGAGATCTGTGACTGCTAGATCTGGATTCTTTGTTGAGCTTCGAGCCTCAGCTCATCTAGCTCTTCTAGTTCTTAGAGGCGCTTTTGATGGTGTTCTACAATTATCATCTTTTCGGTAATAGCGATTCTTAATGATGATACCTGAATTTCCAGAGAGATTATGGCTTCATATCCATAGACGAATGAGGATGGTGTGGAGCCAGTGGGAGTGCGGACTGTTGTTCGATAAGCCCATAAGCACTCTCTAAGTTTTTCATCACAATCTCGTTTATTAGAGGATATGAACGTTTTTAGCAATTTGATGATAGTCTTGTTGAAAGCTTTAACTAGACCATTGGCAGCTGGGTTATATGGCGTAGAAGCCATATCTTAAATTCTAAACTTGTTACAAAATTTAAAGAACGGCGGACTGATGAATTGCGGACTATTATCGTGAATGATTCGTCTAGGAACACTAAATCAATAAATCATGTGATCTCTCAAGAATTTTATCACTTGATATGTCTTGACTTCTCTGAGGGGAACAACTTTAGCCCAATTGGAGACGTAACCTATGATGGCCAAGATGAAGACGGTGGGCTAATTAGCCCAATGATGTCAATGCCCCAAGCTTCAAATGGCCAAGACGTGACTGTCAAATGTAATTGTACGTAGGAAAATTTGTAGTAAAAAGAAATGAAGGAAAATTGATTTGTATTCCTTTAATCTCGATTATAATTGGATTTCCTGATTACAAAAGAGAAGAGAATGATCTGGATTCTTCCCTTTATTTAATTCTGGGTTCTTCACGGTGGCGATGGAGTGCCTCCCTCGAATGCTCATGTCGAGTTTGCTCTCCGTTGACGATCCGAACATCTTGATTCACTAGAACGTGGTCTTCTCCTCACGATTTGATGTTGTGGAGAACTTACGTGGTAAGTTTTAGAACTCTTGATGAGTTGATTGATCTTAACCGTAATTGGTTAGACAAACCAAAGATCTCTTCTTTGCTGCCAAGGAGAAGGATCCAAAACCCATCCTTAACTAAGCTGATTTCTTAGTTATTTATAAGGGATTAAGGGGTATAACCGCCCCCTTAATTCACTCCTAAGTGGGGCTAATGGGATGTAACCGCCCCCTTAAATCACTTCTGAGTGGAGTTGTGATCCCCTCAGATCGTGGGAAACGGTTTTGAAACCGTTCAGCTCGTGTTTGAACGAGTCAAACGTAAAATCCGCATTCTGGTGTGAATTCTACGTTCAAACGCAGTGTCTAGAAGCTTGAATGCAGTATCTAAAAGCTCGGACGCAGCGGCTGGAAGCTCATTTGGCTGTTTGTTGGAAGCTGTGTTTGGCAGCGGATGAAAGCTACGTTGGCAGCTTTCGGAGGCTGCGTTTGCGGGCGAACATGAGCTGCGTTGGTAGCTGGATCTGAGCTGTGTTTGCAGCGTTTGGAGCTGAATGTGAGCTGCGTTTGAAGCTAGGTTTGACCTACGTCCACGGTCGAATTGGTGTTGCGTCTTGATGATGGTACGTGGGGAGGACTTTCGCGTCTTAGTTTGAACAGACTATCGATTTGTAGTCTCTTTCTGTTAGAGCGTTGCAAAGATCGTTGTTTTGTAATCTTTGCTTTAGCTCTTTGATATGTGAGAGTCGTCAGATTATAACTCCTGATGTTGATTGTGAAGACTGTTGATTAGAGCTTTCATCAGTTGTCGTGAAGGTCATCAAATTGTAACCTTCAGCGATCTACGTGAATGTCTTCAAATTGTAGCCTTCTGGAAGTCGTCAGATTGTAACTTCCATCATTGGTGTTTGATGGGGAATCAGCTATCTATTGTGATTTTTAGACAGCCTACAGAACCCCCTCCAAAGTTTTTGAAAGTTTTCACGGTTGACTGGGACAAATTTTCAAAATACTTTGGATCTCAACTCTGATCTTGGAGCTGTTGATTCCTTGTCGGGAAGGCGTCGTTCTCTACACTCGCTTTGAAGGCATCTTGGTTGAAGGGATTTTCCACGCATGACCTCCATTCAGTTGATGGGCCCGTAAACATTCATAGGATTTTTAGCAAACCCTCAGACATCAACGGATTTGATAAGCCTTTACCGACTACTATTTGAGTCGGGCTAGCATGTGAATTATTTGAATCTGTTTCACATGTAACGTTGTGCTATGAGAATGAACTCTCTTAGACTTGATGCTATGATTTTGAATATATAGACTTTGTCATTTTTACGGGAAAATACTAACCGGCAACACGTGTTAGGCGTAGACTTATCTCTAATTAGGAATCGAGATAAAATATCCTATGCATGTAAGGCATGGATTTTGGCGTTATTAGTAACGGCCTGTTACGATATTGAATACGTAGGCTTTGCTATTATTACGGGAATAGGCTACCCGACATCATGTGTTAGATGCAGACTTATCTCTAATTAGGGATCGAGATAAAGTCCCCCATGCATAAAAGGCACGGATTTTGGTGCTACGATGTTGAATACGTAGGCTTTGTTGCTGTTTCTTCTTGTGTTACTTTAAACACTGAAAGAAAGTTGAAAGCGCCAGAGGTGTAGTATTAACTTGACATGAATTTTCACTTAGAGTGAAATTTAAAAATTTTCTTCACTATCACTAGGATAATTTTAGAAAATCTTTAATCCGCTTGGGATTTTATAATAAAAACTTGCTATTCTTGTTAAAAAATGATTAACAAGTTCATTAGGGGGGTTTGACTGTTAGAGATGTGATGTTAACCTAATAGTATTTTATGGACCTATCGCTCTATTAAAGAGAGTCGATAAGTTGATTTGGTCGTCAAAGGTGTGATGTTAACTTGACGGGTAAGTAGACCTATCGCTCTATTAAGGAGAGTCGATAAGTTTGTTTTGGTCGTCAGAGGAAGAATAT
The DNA here is from genome assembly GCA_022839385.1 of Asparagus kiusianus. Classification (NCBI taxonomy): domain Eukaryota; kingdom Viridiplantae; phylum Streptophyta; class Magnoliopsida; order Asparagales; family Asparagaceae; genus Asparagus; species Asparagus kiusianus. Next base: position 110,186 of record BQKN01064715.1, read on the forward strand.
TGTGATCAGGGCAATTTTGAGGACCTATCACTCTATTAAAGAGAGTCAATAAGTTGATTTGGTTGTCTGAGGTTTGGTATTAGCATGACAGGAATTTGTTACGGTCTGAGCAACTTTGAGGACTTATCATCCTATTGAAGAGGATTGATAAGTGAATTTGTCAGAGGTTTTATGTTAACGTTACAAGAGAATGTTGCGATCGGAGTAACTTTGTGGACTTATCATCCTATTGACGAGGATTGATAAGTGGATTTGTCAGAGGTATGATGTTAACGTGACAAGAGAATGTTACGATCGGAGCAATTTTGTGGACTTATCATCCTATTGACGATGATTGATAAGTGGATTTATTAGAGGTATGATGTTAACGTAACAGGAATGTGTTGCGATTGGAGCAACTTTGGGAACTTATCATCCTATTGAAGAGGATTGATAAGTGGGTTGTCAGAGGTATGGTGTTAACATGACAGGAATATGTTGTAATTGGAGCAGCTTTAGGGACTTATCAACCTATTGAAGATGATTGATAAGTGGGTTGTCAGAGGTATAGGATTAACGTGACAAGAGAATGTTGTGATCGGAGCAACTTTGTGGACTTATCATCCTATTGACGAGGATTGATAAGTTGATTTGTTAGAGGTATGATAATAACGTGATAAGAGAATGTGTACTTGTGACTTGCACAAGATTTTGGGAATTAACGTCTCACTGGGGAAATTGTTAGGTGAGTTTATCACCAGAAGCGATGAGTTTTGATACTAGTGATTTGAACAAGATTTTAAAGACTTAGTGTCTTATTAGGGAAGATTGTGATTTGAGCAATTTTAAGGACCTATCATCCTATTGATAAGGATTGATAAGTTGATTGTCAGAGGTGTATTATTAACGTGACAAATTGAGAGTGATGTGAGTTGCATTCATACTCTACCGAGGTGATGATCATCAGAAGTGTAATGTTATCTCGACGATGTGAAAGATTCGTTACTCTTAATCCAGTGGATTCCAAGTAACCAACCCCCAGTCTTGATTAAGACTTAGCAGGGGAATAAAAAAGAGGTAGACAAGGCACATCACCTAGTGGAGCACTATCCATGAAGTCGGAATAGAGACACATCACGTGGTAGGCCATTATCTGATGAGTTTGACTATCAAAGATAGTTGTGATAGTTTTGTGGACCTACCATCCTATTTAAGAAGATTGGCAAGTTGATGGACTATCAGAGGTGATCATTAATGTGATAGTTTTGGTAGACCCGCCATCCTATTTGAAGAGGATTGGCAAGTTGATGGACTATCAGAGATAAATATTCACGTGATAGTTTTGAGGACATGCCATCCTATTTAAAAATATTAACAAGTTGATGGACTATCAGAGGTAACTGTTAACGTGATAGTTTTTGTGGACCTGCCATTCTATTTAAGAAGATTGGCAAGTTGATGGACTATCAAAGGTAACTGTTAACGTGATAGTTTTTGTCGACCCGCCATCCTATTAAAGAGGACTGGCAGGAGAATTTTGAGGGAATGGACTCTCAGAGGTAACTGTTAACTTGATAGTTTTGGTGGACCCGCCATCCTATTGAAGAGGATTGGTGGGGGAATTTGGAGAAAATGGACTATCAGAGGCGATTATTAACGTGATAGTTTTGGTGGACCCGCCAACTTGATAGTTTTAGTAGATTTCGTAGTTGACAGAGGTATTCTATTAAACATGACAACTCAAAAAATTTATTACTCATAATCCAATGAACTACAAATAAACCAACCCCCAGTCTTGAACAAGTGCAGGGGGAAAATGGGTAGACGTGGCACATCGCCTAGTTGGCCACTATCTAACGAGTTTGACTATCAGAGGTAATTGTTAACATGATAGTTTCGGTGGACCTGCCATCCTACTGAAGAGGATTAGCTTCAGTGGCTGTAGTATCTTTCTCTTCTGACTGAGAAGATTGAGCTTGGTTCGATTGCTCAGGTGGATCCTGCCTACGTTGTTCTTCAGCTTTGATCCTGGTAATAATCTTTTGAGCCTATTCACCTTGAGAGATTAGTTATCTCCAGGAACGATATTCTGTAACCCTTATTTGTGCTAGAAGGTCGGTCTGCAAGTTGTGTCGACAGGTCTCCACTAAGGTAGATTGTGTCATACCTGTCGGACATCGTAGAGACATGTTTCGAAACCTTTTGACGAAGGCTTTGACGGACTCCCTCTTCTTCTGCTTAGTGGCCAGAAGGGTATGGATGGAGACTTTTGTATCCTCTTCAAAGAATCTTGACAGGAAGAGTCTCTCTAGATCTGCCCACTTTTGGATACATCCCATAGGCAGCTTCCTGAACCATTCAAAGGCAACTCCTTTGAGGGTGTCAATGAACAATCAAGCCAGTATGGCGTTATTTGATATCATATTTCTAGTCTGTGACTTGAAATGATAGATATGTTGGTTCGGTGATCCCGTTACATCAAAGGTTTGTAGCGTCGGGACTTCGAACTTTTGAGGATAAGGGTGTTCGCGGTAAAAATCGGGTCTTTCTTCATTGATGTCATTGCACTCTTGATAACAGTTTATCGGTTACAAAAGATCCGGTCTTTTTATAAGATTCGGTTACAATGAAAATCAAAATACGAAAAAGAAAGATTACAACTTTTATCCTTGTTTGTCGAACGAATCGCGAGCTCCTGTTTTGCGGTCACTCGCTTTGTGTGGATTCTTTGCCTGCGCCAGGGTTATTTGCCGTGGACCACCGCGTGATCTCGATCCGGTCGGATCTACACGATATAACGGGTATTATTCCGCAAAGGGAGATAATAGCCGGGAGGGATTGTTTCACCAAGGAAACAACCGCTCAATCTCGGGATCTAAGAACCAAGCTTAGATCCGGAGTGTGATCGTGTAGATCTGAAGATCCGATCCTCTCGAACTCCTGCCTTATTTGGCGTTATCGATCGCTGAGCACCAGATCCGGATGAGCAAGTCTTCGAGTCTCCA
>BQKN01064715.1:118169-154019 GCA_022839385.1 Asparagus kiusianus
GGGTGGCTCGGCTTGGGCCGAGCCACCCCGGGTTGGTTCGGTTCGGGCCGAGTCCCCCCGGGTGTGTTCGTTTCGTCCGTCGTTCGGGTTTTCCGGTGTTTCCGGTTCAGATTCGTTGTTGATTTGGACTTCGATTCGGTTGTGTGGTTGACTTGTTCGGATTCGATTCGTTTTGATCCGATTCCTGATTTGGCAGTAAACCCACTTCCGAGTTCGAGTCCGGAATTGATCTTGATTCGATCGTTGTATTACCGAGTTCGCTCTTGTTTAGATGACTCGGTGATTCCTCGAAACGTTGGTTTGATTTCGCGTGCGAGTGGATGCATTCCAATGCTTGGGTGCGATTTGTTGGCTTCGTCGCCTCGTTAACCTGCTCCGTCGCGTATGGCTTGGCTTCGGCGTTGGCGGGATAACGGTCGTGCTTGGATACGTCGCTCGATGGTCCGTTTGTTGAATTGGCGTCGTCGAGCTGTGATAAGGGACCTATAGGTAATTTTATACGCCTACAAAGGGGCTAAATCCCATTCGGCTGGATAGGGCCTAGCAACTCCCTCGTCTTGGAGTGCGCTCCTGTTGACAATGGCATTAAGGCGGGCATCCAATTCCTCGATTTTAGCCGACTGAGGATTTTGCTCATTCTCAGCTTCTCTTCCTTCATCAGAGGAAGATTCCAGGTTGTTGGCTCCTTGGTCAGAAGTAGCATTATCAACCACTTTTCCCTCCCCTTCGCTTGTGTGAAGTCAGGATGAAGACGATTTTTCTCTCCGAGAAGATTCTTGCCTAGGTGGCGAATTTATCTTCTGAGATTTGGCCTTGTCTGCAACGATTTGAGTCAACAGGGCTATGAGTTCATTGATGGCCTCCTGCTGAGATTTGAGCATGACCTCCTGCTCATCAAGTCTCTTCGCGAGATCTTTATGGTTTTCCATCATATAAGTGGAGCTCTTATGTTCAACAAAAGAGCTTGATGATTGGGATTCTGCAATGGCTGAGTGTTCATCATCGGAACTGGTTCCTCTGGCTAACCTTCGATAGTTGATAGGGGAATGGCTCCCGTTCGAGTCTGAGTATGTTGATAAACTCCATCGGACCTATTCAGGAAGTCTTTCAAGCGAGAAGACTGATCGTTCTCTGACTCATCAGAACTAGGAACTGATGATCTCCCTCTGTCGATCATGTTGCAAGTAACTTCAAGGTATTCATCCTCTGAAGTCTTCTTCTTGTGTGAATGTCGTCGTTGGTTGGGCAAGGCAACGTTCGTTAATTGGTCGAACACTAATAATTTGACCGCATATGAGCATCATTGACATTTCGAGAGGACCGTAAGAATCAATCGTTCACATTGGAATGAACGAATGACTTGCTGCATCGGTCTTTCTCTTGATATGAACTCTCTCAAATCTATTACAGAAACTCGAGAAGAGTTACTCATTGACCGTGAGGTTTGAATTGGAACCCCCAGTCCATGATTGGATAGGACTGGCTCTTTGTGAACATGGATCTGGTTGAGATGCCTTGACTCCATGGAGTTCTTATATCCGCCTCTCAATCGAATCGCGCTACGCAGAGTATTCGGGGGTCTCGCGTTTAGGCTCACAAACACGAAGCTCATGTTGACTTGAGTATCGACATTCTCGAAGATATGCTCGTTGTAAGGATCTCCTCCTCCGTCGAGCGACGTTCTTCGTAGCCTGCTTCAATGCTTTTGTAGCGACATCACCATTTGTGTTGATCAAGTTTGTCACCTCAATAGGCCTCTTGCTATCCGATACCCATCGTATTGACGTGGGTTTGGCTGAAGCTGAGCCCACTCCATCGGAGGAGGGGCTGTCCAAGCAATCTGGTCCAAAGAAGAGGTCTTCCTTCGGCATAGGAGCAACAGTTAGAGATTTAGTCTCCTTGGAGACTTTGCGGATCTTGCGCATAGCCTTGGGGCTAAGGGATCCAGAGGAAAGGGCTTCCTCATACTTGGCTTGATCAAACTCAACAATAAGAGTTTCGACGGTTGTTCCAATAAGATGAATGTCGGATTGCGCCACCACTTCTTCGTCAGAGAAGCTTTTTCCCAGCAGAGTCGCCATCTTTTGTACGTAGGAAAATTTGTAGTAAAAAGAAATGAAGAAAAATTAATCTGTATTCCTTTAATCTCGATTACAATTGGATTTCCTGATTATAAAAGAGAAGAGAATGATCTGGATTCTCCCCTTTATTTAATTCTGGGTTCTTCACGGTGGCGATGGAGTGCCTCCATTGAATGCTCGTGTCGAGTTTGCTCTCCGTTGACGATCCGAATGTCTTGTTTCACTGGAACATGATCTTCTCCTCACGATTTGACGTTGTCGAGAACTTGCGTGGCAAGTTTTAGAACTCTTGATGAGTTGATTGATCTTAACCGTAATTGGTTAGACAAACCAAAGATCTCTTCTTTGCTGCCAAGGAGAAGGATCCAAAAGCCAGTCTTAACTAAGCTGATTTCTTAGTTATTTATAAGGGATTAAGGGGTATAACCGCCCCCTTAATTCACTCCTAAGTAGGGCTAATGGGATGTAACCGCACCCTTAAATCACTCCTGAGTGGAGTTGTGATCCCCTTAGATCTTGGGAAACAGTTTTGAAACCGTTCAGCTCGTGTTTGAATGAGTCAAACATTAAATCCATGTTCTGGTGTGAATTTTGCGTTCAAACGCAGTGTCTGGAAGCTTGAACACAGTATCTGAAAGCTCGGACGCAGCAGCTGGAAGCTCATTTGGCTGTTTGTTGGAAGTTGCGTTTGGCAACGGATGAAAGCTATGTTGGCAGCTTTCGGAGGCTGCGTTTGCGGCCGAACATGAGCTCCGTTGGTAGCTGGATCTGAGCTACGTTTGTAGCGTTTGGAGCTGAATGTGAGCTGCGTTTGAAGCTAGGTTTGACCTGCGTTCGCGGTCGAATTGGTGTTGCGTCTTGATGATGGTACGTGGGGAGGACTTTCGCGTCTTAGTTTGAACAGACCATCGATTTGTAGTCTCTTTCTGTTAGAGCGTTGCAAAGATCGTCATTTTGTAATCTTTGCTTTAGCTCTTTGATATGTGAGAGTCGTCAGATTGTAACTCCTGATGTTGATTGTAAAGACTGTTGATTAGAGCTTTCATCAGTTATCGTGAAGGTTATCAAATTGTAACCTTCAGCGATCTACGTGAATGTCTTTAAATTGTAGCCTTATGGAAGTCGTCAGATTGTAACTTCCATCATCGGTATTTGATGGGGAATCAGCTATCTATTGTGATTTTTAGACATCCTACAGTAATCCTTCCAGAGATTAATGTAGGAAGTCAGCGTGGATTTGACATGCGTAACATTGTTTAGTGTATATTACCGCATCTGCTATCATTGTCGGCCAGTAGTAGCCTCGACGATGAAGTCGATCTTAAAGTTTAGGACTTGGTTGATAAACTCCACATGCACCATCATGGGCTTGCTTTAATGCTTCTCGAGCTTCACTTGGTAATAAGCATCAAAGAAAAAAGCCATCAAAAGATCATCGGTACAAAGTCTATGTGGAAAAGTCATAGAAGAAGCATGGACCCCTTCTTTGGGTCGAGATTGCTTACCTCGGATCATCAAGTAGTATCCCGTACAAGACATAATCAATAATTAGGAACTACCAATCATTACCCTCAAAGTGAGTTGGCATGACCTATACTTTGTTGGCTTCAAGGATATGCTTTGCGGAGCACAATTGATGGATGGCCACTGATACGCTTAGTGAATTTAGGTGCCAAGGTGAGTGCGGCTGCAAGGGATGCCAGAGAGTCCACATGGGTGTTTTCGAGGCGAGCTATGTAGCTAATGTAGAAGCCTTTGAAAGATTGGGTTATTTTTGTTGTCGCCTTATGGTAAGGCATGAGGTCATTATGGCGGACCTTACATTCTCCTTTGATCTGATTCATGATTAGCATTATGGCAGACCTTACATTCTCCTTTGCTCTGATTCGTAATCAGTTTAGAATCATCGTGAGCTTCAAGATATTTGACACCCATGTCTTGAGCAAGTTGTAGGCCGATTATAAGAGCATTATACTTGACTATATTGTTCGAGCATGGCTCAATCAATGAGTAGGCCCAAGGGAGGATATGTCCATAGGCGTCAATTAGCACTACCCCCACCCCTACAATAATTTATCCCTTATGGTTGCATAGTGATGCACCATCAAAGTATAGTTACCATATTTAGTGGTCTAGAACAGCGTTCGACTCGAATACTTCATATGGTATATTTTCATAAAGCTTGGAAGACTCGGAATAGGGTGTTCTACTAGAAAATCAGCTACTGCTTGACCCTTAATGTTAGCCCTTATGTTTTGATGATGTTTTACAACCACCATTATCGGTACTAATTACTTGTTGAGTGATATTGTAGTTAATATATATATCAAGCTTGTTAGTACCACTTATGGAGGATTAGATGGAATATGAGCTACAACGATGATATCCAAAGGAGGAGGAGGGATAGTGATGAAGCAATGTTTATTCAAGAATAATAAATACAATAAGAAGCTTCATCAACTCAAGCTATATCAAGACTCAAATAATTGTAATTCTATGTGAGGATATTAGCTAGTTTTTTCTTTTCTCTCTAGTGTTAGAATGTAGGCAAGTAGTTATAGATTTTATTTGAAGCTATTGGGATACCACACATACGTGTTCATATTTATATTTTTTTAGTGTTTTGATAAAATATCATTTTTCACAAGTATGAGGACCTATTCGCAAAATTCCCTTTTAAAACAATTTGTTTTAGTGTTAAAAACAATTTACAAAGTTACACAATTTTTAGAAGTCATTTAAATATTTTTACAGTTTTTTAAAGAGTTAAAAACAATTTTAAAAACAGTGTCAGCATGTATCAGTTCGCGGTCGACCGCCACGGTCGACCGCGCCTATGTTCTTTTGCTGAGTAGGCAGCAGAAACTTTCGCTATCAACTGCTACGGTCGACCGTTAGCTCAAAAATTCCCACGGTCGACCGCCACGGTCGACCGCAAAAGTCTCTGAAAATTTCTGAGTTTCGAAAGAAGCTCACGGTCGACCGCGAGACTTTCACGGTCGACCGCCGCTTACTCCAACGGATGTTTTCAGTACAGATTTGCGAAATCATTTCTTACAGGTTTAAGGGGATCTGGGTATGGGTTTTAGTAGCTGATCTTTTTCCTATTTAAACTCACATACCCCTCTTCTCTCAAGTGCTCTTGTCCATTTGAAAAATCCTGTAATCTTATTTTACTGTTTTCAAAAGAACCCTAAACTTTCAGACCTAATTTCTCTCTGTTTTCAGGTTCACATCCTAGCTTCAGTGTAATTTTTCTTCATGCCATAGGGACATTGAAAAGAGAAAGTTTTTACACCATTACTACTGTTGTGAGCTTGATCTTGTAGAGATTAACTGTATGGGAGTTAGATCTTGTGGTGATCAACTGTGTAGTTGTGAGATCTTGTGGAGATCGTTGTGTAGAAAAAATTTCGGCTTTCCAACCAGGTTGTTCAGTGGATTCTCCTCGAGAGTGGGGAGCGGGGACGTAGGTCAGCGGGCCGAACCTCGTTAACACATCGTGCATCACTTGGATAATGATTTCTAACTTTATCTCTTTTATCTTAGTTGTTCATTGTTATGGTGTGTTGCTTGTCTTATTTTTATTGCACAATTATAGCCTTAAGACCCTAATCACCCCTCCCCCCCTCTAGAGTCCAACAATTGGTATCAGAGCTTGGTCTCTACATTAGTTTTTGGTCTTACCACCTTAGAGAAAAGATCTTAGGGAGAGTTCAATGAATGTGCATATGCTAGAAGGACAATCCACCACTAGACCACCACTGTTCACCAGTAGTAATTTTGCTTTTTGGAAGGCTAGAATGAGGATTTACCTTCATTGCATTGATCTTGACATTCTAAAACTCATAGAGAAAAAGTATGTAGAAAAGTCTAAGATTGGTAACATGACCGATGAAGAAAGGCATCAAGCTAATCTCAATGCTAAGGCTATGAATGCCTTAATTTATGGTCTTTCCCCTAATGAATACAATAGGGTTTCTATGTGTGCAACCGCATACGAAATTTGGGTGAAATTGTGTATTACACATGAAGGAACCCCCCAAGTTAAGGAATCCAAAATTAGTGGGCTTATGCATGACTATGAGTTATTTAAAATGCTTCCTAATGAATCCATTGATGCTATGTTTTCTCGCTTCACTAACATAATCAATGAATTGCATGGCCTTGACAAGCATTTGACTATCCAAGAGATGAACTACAAGATCCTTCGTTCACTGACTCCGACATGGGAACCCAAAGCTACGGCCATAGAGGAAGCTCACGATCTTACTACTCTAGCTTTCGATGGCCTCATCGGCAACCTTAAAGTTCATGAGAAGAATCTCAAAGGAAAGGAGAAGGAGTAAGTGCCCCCACGGGAAGTTGAGGAGCCATCACTAAAAATGAAGACCATAGCTCTCAAGGGAGCTAGTGATAACTCCTCATCATCGTTGGATAGTGAAGTTGATTTTTCTAGAGAAGTGGCTCACCTCTCTAGAAGAATATCTAGACTCATTAAAATAAATAAGAAGTTTAATCCCTGATCTAACAACAAATTTTCTTTACGTGTAGGGAAGTGCTTTAAATGCAGTGAACCGGGACATATCGCTAAAGATTGCCCCAAGCTCAAGGAGAAATACTTGAAGTACAAGAAGAAGAAAGCCATATATGCCGGATGGGAGGAATCCGAACCAAGCGATTCGGATAGCAATGAAGAAGGAGCTAAGATTGCTATTCATGATCCCAACATTTGCTTCATGGCTTATGAAAAGGAGGTAGTTTCCGACACTAAAAGTGAATCCTTTTATATGCAATGTGATCTAGCTACCGCATTAGAAGAATTAAACATTAAGTTTAAAAGGATGTCAAAAGAATTTTCTTCTTTTAAAAAATTGCATGCTTCTTGTGATTTAAAACTTGAACAACTACAAACATCTCTTGCATTGAAAGATGAATTGCTAGGGGATCTTGATTTTGAAATCAAACAATTAAGATCCAAGATTGAAAGACTTGAAATTAAGAGTGGTAGGATTAGACCCACTCATGCTTATGCTAATTATCATCATCATGAGAGAAATAAATTTCATAGATCTCATGCCTCTACACACAAAAGAAATTTTTTGTGCACATATTGCATGAAACGTGGTCATATTTCTACTCATTGTAGGATTAAAGACAATCATGATTTTTATGGAATGATATGGGTATCCAAAGGTACCAAGCTTACTAACCACCAAGGACCCAAGATTTGGGTACCTAAAGTTACTACACATTCATCTCTTATAGGGAACATCACGAGCACGACATAGAGAGATGTGGTACCTTGATAGTGGTTGCTCACATCATATGACGGGCAACAAAGAGCTATTTGCAACCCTATCAAGGATTGAAGGAGATAACGTCTCCTTCGGTGGTGGTGAGAAAGGTAAAATCATAGGTATTGGATGCATTGGTAAGATATCTTCTCCCGTAATGGAAGAGGTTTATTTGGTTAGTAGCTTGAATCATAATCTTCTTAGCATTAGCTAATTGAGTGATAAAAGTTTTGATATTCCTTTAAACTGGACAAATGCATTGTTAGCTCAAATGGAAAAACTATTTTTGTTGCTAATAGAAAATCTAATGTATACATTTTTGAGATGAATGAGCTATTAGGTCAAGATGTTAAATGCCTTACGTCGGTTGATGAAAACCCTTGGATTTAGCATAAGAGGCTTGGACATACGAACATGGAATTAATATCCAAATTGTCCAAGAGGAATCTTATAAAAGGGTTACCAAACTTGTATTTCATCAAAGATACTATTTGTGAAGATTGTGCTAAAGGTAAACAAACTAAGTCTACCTTCAATCCATCAATGAGGTCTCAACTTCTAAACCCTTGCAATTACTTCATCTTGATTTATTTGGTCCTATGCGTGTTACCTCTCTTGGAGGCAAACACTATGTTTTTGTTATCATTGATGATTTCTCTCATTTTACATGGACAATCTTTCTTGCAAGTAAAGATGAATGTTTTGAAGAATTTTCGAATCATGTTAAAAGAATTAAAAATGAAAAAGAGTTGAAAGTTGTTAAGATAAGAAGTGATCACGGTGGTGAATTTTAAAATAATTTTTTCTATGATTTTTGTGCACATTGTGGTATAACTCATGTGTTTTCCGCTCTAAGAACACCATAACAAAATAGTGTTGTTGAACGAAAAAATCACACCATACAAGAGATGACACGAACTATGTTAAATTCTTTTGATTTGCCTAAGTATTTTTGGGCGGAAGCCGTCAATACGGCTTGCCATGTTTTAAATCGTGTTTTAATTAGACCTAAGCTTAAGAAAACTCCTTATGAACTATTTTATGGCAAAACTCTTTTTATTGGATATTTTCGCATCTTTGGTTGTAAATGTTTTATTTTAAATATAAAAGATCACCATGATAAATTTGATTCTAAAATTAATGTTAGCATTTTCCTAGGATATGCACCTCGAAGTAAGGCTTATAGGGTCTTCAACAAACAAACTCTTGTTGTTGAAGAATCTATAAACGTTAATTTTGATGAGACTAATATTGGTTTATAAGTTGATTTGCCCAAGAAAGATGATGATGATGTTGAGGGAGGATTGGAACTTTTGCAAATAAATAAAACTCCCTCAATAGATGTTCAAAAGGATGGGGATAGCAACAACATTCAAGAGCAAGAACAAGAAGAACTCTCCAAAGCATGGATATTTGCACCAAATTATCCAAAGGAGCAAATCATTGGGAGTTCTTCACAAGGAGTTCTAACTCGCTCAAAGGTTTTGAGTGAGTGTGGTAATGTTGCCTTCTTATCTCAATTAGAACCTAAAAAGATTAATGATGCTTTAAAAGATGAGTTTTGGGTTTGCTATGCATGATAAACTAAATAATTTTCGAAGAAATGATATTTGGAAACTAGTTCCTAGACCTATCAATGCTAGTGTAATTGAAACAAAATGGGTTTTTAAAAACAAACTTGATAAACATGGCATTGTAACAAGAAATAAAGCTCGTTTGGTTGCCCAATGATACAATCAAAAGGAAGTCATAGACTATGATGAAACCTTTGTACCGATTATAATGTTAGAATCAATTAGGATGTTTTTAGCATTTGCAAGATTTAAAGATTTCAAATTATTTCAAATGGATGTTAAAAGTGTATTTCTAAATGGTTTTATAGAAGAGGAAGTATATGTTGAGCAACCCCCAGGTTTTATGGATCATGCATTTCCTAATCATGTTTACCGGGTTCAAAAAACTTTATATGGGTTAAAACAAGCTCCTAGAGCTTGGTATGCTCGCCTCTCTAGTTTTCTTCTTGAAAATGGTTTTTCTAAAGGAAAAATTGATAATACTCTTTTTGTGAGAAAAAGGAAAAATGATTTCATTTTAGTTCAAATATATATTGATGATATCATTTTTGGTTCTACTAATGAATCTCTTTGCAAGGATTTTTCTAAAGTTATGCAAGATCATTTTGAGATGAGCATGATGGGAGAGCTCACATTCTTTCTTGGGCTTCAAGTCAAGCAAACTAAGGATGAGATATTTATTTCTCAAAGCAATTATGCTAGAGAATTGGTGAAGAAATTCAATTTGGAGAATTCAAAGCATGCACCAACTCCCATGAGTACAAGTGTCAAGCTTGATGCGGATGATAGTGGTAAGGATGTGGACCAAAAGATATACCGATGTATGATAGGTAGTCTTCTTTATCTCACCGCTAGTAGACCCGATATTATGTTTAATGTGTATGCATGTGCACGTTTTCAAGCTTCTCCTAAAGCATCTCATTTGATTGCGGTTAAAAGAATTATTAAATATATTAATGGATCAATTGATCTTGGTTTATTTTATCCAAAAAGCACCTCTTTTGATCTTTATGGTTTTTGTGATGTCGACTTTGCCGGATGTAAGGTAGATCGCAAGAGTATAAGTGGTACATGTCAATTCTTGGGTAACTCTCTTGTCTCTTGGGCTTCAAAGAAAAAAATTGTGTTGCCTTGTCCACTACGGAAGCGGAATATATTATCGCCGGCTTATGTTGTGCCCAAGTTTTATAGATGAAACAAAATTTAGTTGACTATGATTTGAATTTTCAAAATATAAAAATCTTTTGTGATAACACTAGTGCTATTAATATTTTAAAAAATTCGGTTTTGCATTCTAGAACCAAGCATATTGATGTACGCTATCATTTCTTACACGATCATGTAAAGAGGAAAGATGTATCCCTTGTGTATATTAACACAAAATCTCAATTAGCGGACATCTTTACCAAGCCTCTTATTGAAGATGATTTTTGTCGCATAAGAAATGGTTTGGGTTTATGCACTATGTGAAAGTTCTATTTGCTTGCTTGGTTAGTTGCATTTCATATGCATTTTTTTTATTAGCATTTCCTTTACCCCATTTTGATGGTGACTAAGGAGGAGAGAAATCTCCTCATTTGTTGCACATAGTTAGGGGGAGCTCATATATAGGGGGAGCTACTATCTATAAGCTATATTTATTTTGCTCCGATATAATGGTTAGTTGTCATCATCAAAAAGGGGGAGATTGTTAGCCATTATGTTTTGATGATATTTTCTAACCACCATTATCGGTACTAATTACTTGTTGAGTGATATTATAGTTAATATATATATCAAGCTTGTTAGCACCACTTATGGAGGATTGGATGGAATATGAGCTACAACGATGATATCCAATGGAGGAGGAGGCATAGTGATGAAGCAATGTTTATTCAAGAACAATAAATGCAATGAGAAGCTTCATCAACTCAAGCTATATCAAGACTCAAAAAATTGTAATTCTATGTGAGGATATTAGCTAGTTTATTCTTTTCTCTCTAGTGCTAGAATGTAGGCAAGTAGTTATAGATTTCATTTGAAACTATTGGGATATCACACACACGTTTTCATACTTAAATTTTTTGAGTGTTTTGACAAAATATCATTTTTCACAAGTATGAGGACCTTTTCAAAAAATTCCCTTTCTAAACAATTTGTTTTTAGTGTTAAAAATAATTTACAAAGTTACACAATTTTTGAAAGTCATTTAAATACTTTTACAGTTTTTTAAAGAGTCAAAAACAGTTTTAAAAATAGTGTCAGCATGTATCAGTTCGCGGTCGACCATGCGCCTGTGTTCTTTTTCTAAGTGAGCAGCAGAAACTTTCGCGGTCGACCGTCACGGTCGATCGTCAGCTCGAAAATTCCCATGGTCGATCGCAAAAGTCTTTGGAAATTTCTGAATTTCGAAAGTGGCTCGCGGTCGACCGCGAGATTTTCACGGTCGACCGCCACTTACTCCAACGGTGGACCGCGAGAAAGTTTTTACACCATTACTACTGTTGTGAGCTTGATCTTATGGAGATCAACCGTGTGGGAGTTAGATCTTGTGGTGACCAACTGTGAAGTTATGAGATCTTATTGAGATCATTGTGTAGAAGAAGTTCCGGTTTCCAAACCAGGTTGTGTAGTGGATTCTCCTCGAGAGTGGGGACGGGGACGTAGGTCAGTGGGCCGAACCTCATTAACACATCGCGTATCACTTGGATAACGATTTCTAACTTTATCTCTTTTATCGTAGTTGTTCATTGTTGTGGTGTGTTGCTTGTCTTATTTTTATTACACAATTATAGCCTTAAGACCCTAATCACCCCCCCTCTAGGGTCCAACACTTAACTGCTTTCTGCGGCATGAATGTCATGTCATATTGTGAAAGCAGTATCGTCCATTTTGCTAACCTAGAATTCAGTGACCCAGATTTTGTCATGAGTATCTATAGAGGAATGACTCTTGAAATGATGTGAATGGATTAGTCGGTGAGGTAGTGTTGTATCTTTTGAATCGCGAAGATCAATGCTAAACATTCCTTCTTGACTGGGTTGTGCTAACGCTCGACACCGATCATAGTCTAGCTGATGTAGTAAATAGCTTATTTGTGGCCATTGTCATTCTTCTGAGCAAGAAGGGATCCGAGTGAATGATCCATTGCCCTGATATCGGTCAGGAATGTTTTACCCGATACTGGGGGAGATAAAACTGGTGGCTTTGTGAGATAAGCCTTGATCTCGTTTAAGGCTTCTTGACAGGTGTCATCCCAGACAAACAAAACACATTCTTCATGAGTCTTAAAAATGTTTGACATTTCCTAGACAGGTTGGCAATAAACATCCGAATTTAGGCTAATCATCCTTGTAAACCTCTGAGCTCTTTGAGATTCTTCGAAGGTAGCATCTCTGTTATAGCCTTCACTTTTTTAGTATCGATGTGTATTCTTGTGGATGTTGCAATAAACCTAAGGAATTTGCCTGATGATACCCCCAGGTAGGATTTGGTTGGATTAATCTTGAGTTTGTGAACATCATTCTTAGGTCATCAACGTGGTCCTGTTTGTGACGACTTTTGATTGCAAGGTTGTCAATATAGCACTCTACTATTTTACGCAAATATTCATGAACGATTGTGTTCATAGCACATTGATAGGTAGCTCCAGCATTCTTCAGGCCGAAAGGCATTACTGTATAACAACATATTCCTAAAGGTGTTCTGAAGGCTATGTGTTTTTCATCATCTGGATGCATTTTGATTTGGTTGTATCTAGACAAGCTATCCATGAAAGATATTCTCTCAAACCCACACGTGTTGTCAACCATAATGTCTGTGATAGGGAGAGGGAACTCGTCTTTTAGACAAGTGAGGTTGAGATCACAGAATTCAATGCGGATTTGGAAGTTACCGCTCTTTTTCATCACCACCACGATGTTGGCTAACTAATTAGGATGTTGTTCTTCACAGATAAACCCACACTCAATGAGCTTGTGGATTTCCTTCTCAATTTGTTCAATTAACTTAGGGCAGAAGCGTCATTGCTATTGCTTGACCAGTCTAATGCTAGGGTTGATGTCAAGATGATGTACAACCATGCTTGGGTATAGACCCGGCATGTCTTCGTAGCTCCAGGCAAAGACATCAAATGTACTCTTGAAGGAGAACTGAGTTTTTTCTTTTTAGCGGATGATAGACTTTCACTGATAAAAGATGGGGCTTAGGGTTGATTTCATCGCCTATGTTGATTTGAACCACTTAATCTTCAATGGGTGGTTCTCTGACTTCGAAACATGACTACCCTTGCTTCTCAAGTTACTTTGCCCATGAATCATCTTCATGATCTTTGAGCACCTCAATTTCATCAAGATCTATGGTTAGGTTGTATGAAACTATGTTGGTCATGAATTCACTGCACAAGACTCCGAGGCTAACATCAGAATCCTAGTTGGACATGTCTGAAGAACTTCTTAGGAAGTCATCGGATGCTGGTCTTACATGTGGCTCGACTTCTGGAGAGATGTAACCGAGTCCTCATTTGGTCCGATTGTAATAATCGAAAACTTCACCTTCTTGTGTAAAGGGGATTAAAGGGACTTATAGTCCTCTATTGCAATTCAACTCTTATTTTGCAGTGAGGCTGTATCCCATTTTTGTCATAATTTGTTGAGATTGTTGGTTGTATGGGGAGAATTCTGGCGTTGCCCTAGCTTCTTCGTTGGAGTACTGTAAGTGAGATTGGGTTCA
Source organism: Asparagus kiusianus (assembly GCA_022839385.1). Lineage (NCBI taxonomy): Eukaryota > Viridiplantae > Streptophyta > Magnoliopsida > Asparagales > Asparagaceae > Asparagus > Asparagus kiusianus. The sequence goes on from BQKN01064715.1 coordinate 131,832, forward strand.
AAGTATTTTCCTTGGGTAGAACCATGAATGTGCCATACTCCAAATTGCCTAACTACTTGTGAGCGGAGTACGACTCGTTCATCAACATATGCAATGTTAGTTCTAAGGGTAACCTGGCCATCAAATTTTTGACTATTGAATTTTTAAACTCAGAGCATAAAGAGTAGTTGTAAGCAAACTTTTCTTCATTAAAGATCCAATCGCCTTAATCTTCGGTGTATTCATCGATACAGAGGTCCTCTAGGATAATTAGTGGATCTATCTCCCAGACTGAATCGTGAATGAGATCTAGCTCAAAATCTGCTTCATTACCACTATCCTCGTCATTGGGGAGGACAATCTCAATTGTCTGACTTTCATCATACAAGAAAGAGTTAATGAAGTAATTCTCTACCCCTTTGAAAGGATGCTTTTCAGCATCAACTCTCTATTGAATTCTTATTCTTCAATGTATTTGAAACACTGATGAAGTGTTGAATGGACGATATGGTTAGAGTGGATCCAAGGTCGTCCAAGAAGAAGATTATAAGGTGTTTTGACATCAATGACATAGCAAGTCACTTCTATCATCAATTTTTTGATCTGACACTTAAGTCGGATTTTTTTAAGAGATCAGCTACTGCTGGAGTTAATGTCGAATATGGTTGTAGACATCTTTGAGAGCTTGTAAATAGGGATTACCAGGAAGCTCAAGAGCCTTCATAGAATTATACTCATCACGGAACCTAGATCGATGTGAATCCTCTCAATCCTTGATGAACCTATATACCAAGTGCAGTAAAGGGGTCAGTTATGATGATGATCTATGATCAGCGTGTCCTCCAGGGTGAAAGTGATGCGTGACATCTACTTTCAGCATTGATGGCATTGCTTGGGTCCTTCATCTTGAGGAGGTTCAATCATGTGGGTGAGAAATGCCTCACTATCATTTAGGGCTTCTTTCAAAGCCTCTCTCGTATCCTTAGACAAACGCAGTAATTAGAATAAGGTGATACAAACTAGAATGTTGGCTAATTGTACCTTGATTTTGTATTTGAAAGAGGCCTTAGTGTCACTTAGAGGACGACGTAAGTATTTATCAAATCAGGTCTCCTCTTGTTTGGCTGGATCGGGTTATTTGGACGTTCCTGGCTAATTATAATATCTTAGATAATATTTGCCAGATCGTGTCCCTGTCATAGCCATCTTCTCTTCCTCCGAGTTGGTCAGTGAAGTGACATGCATTGACTCCTCTTCAATGATCACGAATATGGCATTACAAGCCTTCATCTTTTGCTTGTTCTTAGACTTCTGAAGAGTCCTATCTTCATCTTGAAGAAGGTCAGGATGTACCCACATTATTTCTCCTCTCTCCCTAGTAAGAGGAATCAAGCCTCGGCTTTGTTGGCTTTGGCGATCATGATTAACCACCTTCATTCTTACAGTAGGAATGGGGATGATGCCATCTTGGGCTTAAATTTCTGGCATAGAGCCAAATTAGAGGGTTACCATGTTAGTGGTGACTTTATTTTGCTTAGGTTTGAGCTTAAGAATTTCTAATTCGACAGACATTCTTAAGGATGTAGCAGTTCTTCGTCGGGTGTCCCAACATTCTAAGATAAAGAGAGTAGTTGGGGTCATTGGTCTTTCTGACTTCTTCTTAGTGTCGAGCTTCTAGAATCTTTTGATGATTTCCCTTATTGAGGACGTGGAAAATGACGACTGTATGTTCGTCCTTGAATGAATAATTATGCTGAAAATTCTTTCGTGGCTCTCTTTGTTGGCTGTTATTGGGATTCAGGACTTTAACTGTGAAAGTCTCTTTTGCTTTCGGTTGTGATGTCTACCCTTGTTTGCCTTTGTTGCCCTTGAAGTTTGTGCGAGGCTTGAATTTATTGAACTTCCCCCTTGAAGTTTGTGCGAGGCTTGAATTTATTGAACTGCTCTGACGAGTTCTCGGCTATCTCGGCCTGCTCTATCAAATTCTTCCATGTGTGAGTAGTCACAGCACCCATGTGAGCTTCAATTCATGCTATGAAGTTGTGTCGGCAAGTTTGAGCAGCATCAGTAAAGGCATATTTCGACATCACACTGTTATCTCTTTCAATGTATTTCCTAACTGTTTTATTCCCACTTTGTTTCTCGGAAAGGAGTTTGGCCATGGTGACGTCAGATTGTTCCTTGTGGAATTATGAGAGGAACTTCGATTCTAAATTTGCCCAGGATCTGATTGAACCTTCAGGTAAATTTTAGAACCAATCAAATGCTACTCCCTGAAGGGTGCCAATGAAAAAACTTGCCTTAATGGCATCGTTACCCACTACATTTCTAGTTTGCTAGTGGAAGTAGTATATATGCTAGTTCAGGAAACCTTTGCAATCAAATGTGTGAAGCGTTAGTAGCTTAAACTTCATCGGGTAGGGAACCATGTCCCATTCGACATGATAAGGTCGGGTGATTCTGACTTTCTTGAGCTTAGTTCATTGAGAAAGAACATTTTATTTCTGTATGTCATCCGAGGCTTTCACTTCCTTATTTGGCTTTGAAGGTAGCGAAGTTCCTGACCTTGCATGTTCAGAGTCCGCATCATCTTGATATTATTGGTCATCTTCAAGAGGATTTTCGCTAAATGGCCTTTTCCCTTTTGAAGAACTTGCTTAAGGACGAGAGGCTAATAGAAGTTGCTTAACCATCTCTTCTAAATGTTCGATTTGTTTGTCTAAATCTTTCTACTGAATAGTCATTAGAATCAGAATGTCTTCTTGGTCTACCATGTCTATCACCCATTGTCGTTCTTGACTTGAACTAGGGGTTAGATTCGATACTATAGAGGAGTTGGCTCCACTAGAAGTGGGTTGATTCATCTAGGATGAAGACTGTGATGTTAGCATTGCGATGGAGGAGTAGTCAAAAGGAATAGCCGCTCTTCTCCTAAGCCTAGTGTTGTGATATACGCCATCAGTTTCTGGTGAATCTAATGCCAGGAGAGTATACCGGATTGAGCGAGCTATCAGTACTTTCCTCATCGTCTCTTAAAGTTACGCTTGTCATGTTGATAGTGAACAATTGCATTTTGCTTCTCCGAGTGTGTCGTTGTTGTTTAGTCCAAAGCTCTAAAGGCTCAGGAGCATGACCGAGATGGTTGAAGACTGATCCTTTGCATTAGCAACTCTTTTGAGTTGCCGATATTACTTCTCTAAGGGTATCACAATGCTGACATTAGCAAGCTCTCCTCAGAGTTATGAATTCTCTCTGGTCAGCATTGGTGCCAACTTTGCTTGTTTTGGCCTTGGAATGCGAACATCGCTTTATGGTGATGTTGGCCAGAAGTTTGTCCAACGGAATCATGGATGATGATGTTATTCCTTTGAGGGAATTGAGGGATTACCCCCACCTTTGCTTCTATCAGAGAGTCATAGAGGGCATTACGAGACGCTTTAAACGAACTCCTAAAGGAGTAAGGACTGAAGTCTGAGATCAGATGTGGTAACATCTTGATCTTCGATTGAGGCGAGAGTCAAAATCCCTTCGTTCTTGGCGAAGTTCGTTTGGCTTCCAGCTAAGCTCAAACTATCTTCAGTGAAGGTGGTCTTTTCACACGCGGGGGTCCTTTTAGACCTAAGATTCGCACTGTAGTGAATTTGTGACAACTGTGTACAGTTGTCATCGTAGATATTTTATTCTTGAAAATTAATTCCTTGAAATTTTCTTTTTAAAATTCAATGACCAGTTTTTCAGCAAAAGACCTGAGGGTTTTAGTGTCGGCATGCAACGCAATCTTCTTGTCCGAGGAAAAGATCATCCCCAATAGAGTCACCATTCTATTTCACGTTCTTTTGTATTGTAATTAACACATATTACAAATGAAAGAAAGTTAACAAAATAAAAGTAAATTTATTTTTTCCTGGGGTTCTTTTCTGTGTGCTGGTGGAGCGTCGATCTTATGCTTCATTGATGCACCAATTAAGACGATGGGTCTTTTGCTGTTGATGAGGATTAGATTGCTTAGAAGCTAGCTCTGCCTTCTCTTAGCAATGTCTCTCAATGGGATCGTAAATGCAATGTGTGTGTAGCTTGTTTTAGCTAAAGATTCCCCCCCCCCCTTCTCCACAAAATAGATGATCTCCTCTCCTTTTATAGGCTAAAAGAAAGATTTAATGATCCCATTAATTATGGATTAAGTGGCTATTAAAGTAGGAGTTACTAGTGAGTAGTTATCCTCTGAAAATAGCTTTGAAACGGCTATTTGGGTGAACTTCGCGGACTTAGCGAAGTTCGTTGAAGACGTGGGTGAAGGTAGCTTCGGACATGGGCACGCCTTTTTCTAAAGTGGATGACTTGTTCCACATGGGCGAAGTTCGTTAATTGGCAAACTTCGCCTACAAGTTTAAATTTAGCATAGAATTTGACTCATGATTTGATCAACTAATGACATTTTTCAACTTGATCTAAGCCGTGTTACGATGTTCGACTCGCTTCTGACTTGGTCGGTCGAGTCGATGTGGACTTTCTGGCAAGGTTCACTTCAATTGTTAGGCGACCATCATTGTAGCTTGTTGTGGGCTTGACTTTGATCTTATTTGAAGTGTTTAGCACATGTTGATACAAGTATATCTTCTCTTTGAAACTTAGTGATCCTCATGAGAGCTTGAGGATAGCTGATTCTTATAGTAGCTTGTGAATAGAGGTGTAAAACAGCACAGCGGAACGCAGGTTGAAGCGTGGAATGAAACGTCAAATCGAAGAATCGAAGCACCCAGTTTTTAGCCCGTGAGTCGACTTATAACAGTCATGAGTCGACTCATCAGGTTGAGTCGACTCATGCCTGTAATGAGTCGACTCATGAAACCTAGCCGTTTGTCATCAGTCTCTAACGAGTCGACTCATCTAAGTCATGAGTCGACTCATTGCTGGTTTTGTGTTTTGTCCAGTTTCGGACGAGTCGACTCATCGAATGTTTCCTGGTTCGTTTGGGTTTTTGTTTGCATGAATTCCTGTTGGATTTTGGCTTGGTTATTTACTACTTTGCCATCCACATTGTTACACCTATATAAGAGATTGTTTAGGGTTTCTAATCAATCAGAGGTAATCAAAGTGAGATTCTAATCAAGAGACATTAGGGTTTAGAGAGAATTAAGAGCTTGTTCTCAATTCTAGTGAGATTGTGAGAGAGGGATTATAATATTTTCATACTCATAATCTAGAGAGGGTATTTTCCTTCGCCACATACTGAATTGTTCTTGTGTTTCTGTCATCCTCTTCTCAACCCACCTTTGATAATTCCACAATCAAAGATGCTCGCACGACGACTCGTATCAAGTTGGTATCAGAGCGATCAGATCCTGTGGAGGGGGCATCTTGTGTATAGTCCTGACTCGATCGTAATACAAGAAGCTAGGCGAGATCCTTATTTTATTAGAAGGAGTCCAGGTTTGAAGGAATAAGAAGATGGATGAAGGAGATAATTCAGCGATGATTGATACATTGGAGAAGCAAATCGAAACGATAGGGTCGACTCTCACACAACTCATCAATCTTAAGGTGAATCTTCTTCAAAGTCCAAGAAGAAAATTGTGGAGTCCAATGGGGAGATAGTGGATTCAGATCTCGATGAGGAGGAGGAGACCATTAAGGCTGTGTTGCATCAAGGGGGTAAAAATTCTTACCAGAACCTGAAGATTGACTTTAAGGTGGAGATTCCTGTTTATGATAGGTGTGTTGACATCGAGAGGCTTGATGACTGGATCGAGCGGATGGAGACGCATTTTACTCTTTATGGCTATTCGTCAAAAGAGAAGATTGTGTTCGCAACTTTGAAGCTTTCAGGGAACATGTTAATGTGGTTGAAATCCTACTACAAGCAGAAAAAGAAGACGGTGTTGTGGAACAAGTTCAAGGAGTTACTGAGGAAGCAGTTCTAGCCGGTGGGATTCCTTGAGGAGCATTGGTACAAGTGGTACGGCTTGCACCAAAGGGTCAATCAAATTATTTAAGAATACACCACAGAATTCCAGCAGCAGACGATGGTTCTTAACATTACAACGGAGGAATATTCTGTGTTTATGAAGTATATGGTGGGTTTGAGTGATTACATCCGGAAGGAGATGAAATTATTCATTGTCGAGACTATTGCAGAAGCGAGCGTGAATGCTATTGCCATTGAGGGAAAGCAGAAGAAGGGCAACAAGACTAAGGGAGACTCCAAACAGATGGGAGGTGAGTCTAGTGGTTCTAAACATAAGAAGGTGAAGAAGGGTGATCCAGGGAAAACAAGGCTGATTTATGGTCATTGCGAGAAGACAGGGCACGTGTTGGCCTATTTGTTTTGATGATGTTTAACAAATAATTTACCACTAATGCTATTTGTCTAGTGTTTGTGTATTTCTATTTATTATAGACAAACAACGTGTTGGAGGTTGGATGGAATTGCGTCATAACGATCATATCAAATGAAGGTTGGTGGAATAGTGGAGTGAAGCCTTGCTATCAAGTTAAAGATCCATGTTCAAGCTTCATCTGTAAGTGTACCAAGATAGAGCTTCGTTGAAGATCACAAGCTTGGGTATAATTAGTTTAGGAGTTCATATTATGTGTGTTAAGTACTTTAAGCTCAATTATATACACACATACACGTTTTGGTTTTTGTATATATATAGTTATATATATACATAAATGTTTTGGTTTAATATTATTCGACTTTTAATATGAAACAATTGAATACAATTGAAAATACATTTCTTGTTTCATAATTATATGCATATATATATGATTTCATCAATATCAATTTTATTTAGTTCAATGAAGTCATATTTATTGTTTTTGAAAAGTTTGCAAAATATGTAATTTTGTAAAAATATTATATTCTTAGCTTATAGACTTAACAATAATCATATACATCTTTTATTAAGTCTACAAAATCTTTTTGTAATGTTTCAAAACATGGTTAAGCTAAAATATCAAAACTATTATATTTACATTTTCTGTAGCATGTTTATTATCATGTTTACAATCATTTCCCAAAGTTTTACATTTTTTTGAATTTATTTGATATTTTAAACCCTGTTTTATGTTGATATGTACTGTTTAAAACAGGCTGTGTACATGTCATGAGTCGACTCATGAACAGTGTTGAGTCGACTCATAAACTGTTGTGTAGTTTACATTTTGGTTCTGATGAGTCGACTCATAACATCATGAGTCAACCCATCAGGTTGAGTCGACTCATACATGTCATAAGTCGACTCATGAAGTGTGCTGAAAAACTAGTTTTGTTTCTGCTGAGTCGACCCATGACTTCATGAGTCGACCCATGCATGATGAGTCGACTCATGAATTTTATGAGTCGACCCATAAGTTATTTTTAGCCTGTAACGGCTAGTTACGAGTCGACTCATGAACAGTAACGAGTCGACCCATAACACTGTAACGGCTATATTTGTACTGAATCAGATTTCTGATTCTTGGGCTTTTTGGTCTTTTCCTTTGGGGTTTTTGGCTGAGGTTTTGGGTGGCGGTATAAACCCCCTTTGCTCTCATTTTTTAGTTGATCCAAGAGAATGTTTTAAACAAGTTTAACAAGGGGTTTAAAATTTTTTTTAGTTTGTTTAAAAGAGTGTTTAAGAGATTTGTTTGTGAAGAGAATTTCACAAGAGCAATTGGAGATCATCCTTGGTGTTTGAGCATTCACTCTTCTCCCTCTCTCTTGTTATCTATAGAGAAGTTTCCCTAAACTCAATCTAGCTTTTCATTTATATTGTTTAATTACCATTTTATTAAGCTAGTGTTAATATTTATTTTAGTTGATTTTATTTACTCTTTGTTTACACACACAACCATTGAGCTTATTATATTTGCATACATTGTATAATTTGGTTGTGAGATTGTGTAACTTTGAGTGTGAGCTTACATTGAGTTCTCACCTTGTATTAGAGAACAAACACTTTGTTACTGTGCCTAATTGTGTAGTTCACTTTGTACTACACTTGTACACCGAGAGGAGTGTGTGGTGAGGACGGAGTCGATACCGAGAGGAGTAGTGTCGGTGGCCTAGTGAGAGGTAATAATTTTGAGCACTTGAGGGAGTCGATACGTGAGGACCAACACTTGAGGTGGTAGTTAGTGTAGTTACATTGTGATTGTGAACGTTGATTGGTGAGCGTTGAAAACAGATATTGTGTGCTGTAAACGTTTTCGGGTGATCGTTGAAAACGCGGTGTGATAGTGGAATTCTCCCCGAGAGTGGGGAGCGGAGACGTAGGACGGGAGGTCCGAACTCCGTGATCATATTGCTTGTTTGAGTTTGGCTTGGCATACTTATATTTGTGAACATCTTTATTACCACTCTCTCATTGTTTATTTCATCCACTATATTATTTATATCTTGTTTCACCCTTGTGTTAGTTTCATATCCTTGCATAGTTATCTTGTTACATATTATATTTGCTAGGATATTTGTTAGTAAGTTTTAATTGGTATTTAAATCGGATTAGATTAGCATAAACCCTATTCACCCCCTAGGATTCTTTCATAGCGACCTTAGGGTCCAATAGCACGTAGCTAATCGGTGCTGGGAGAAGTATCCTCATCTCAAGCCACAAGGGTTGAAGAAGAAAGAGGAGAAAAATGCATACGTGATAGCACAGGGTCTGAAGAAAGTTTCTGAGATGATAGAGCCCAACAGTAGTCTCAATCTTATGGTAGGAAAACATGCCACGAAAGAGGATGAAGACCCCCGAGAGCAGCTCTTTGTACTGAAGTTACAAGTAAAGACTAGTTTGGTTAATGCCATTGTTGATCCATGCAGCGAAAATAATTTGATATCTGAGGCCTTGGTTCAAAAGCTGGGTTTGAAGACGGTCAAGCATCTGAAGCCCTATCTATTAGGATGGATTCAGAAGGAGAAGAGACTAAGTGTAGTTGATCAATGCACTATCAAATTTACGCTCCATGAGTCGTATATTTACGAGGTCATGTGTGATGTAGTTCCATTGGATATTTTCCAGATTATATTGGGCAATCCATACTTATGGGATAGATATGCAATCTATGAGAGGCGGGTTCAGAAGTATACATTCACCAAAGGCGGTGAAAAGTTCATATTTCGTTCGACGTCTCTTACGAGGGAGACAAGCTTAGGGATGGTGACGCAAGCGAAGAGGCTAGTGAATGCAAGCAAGAAGTTCGTATCGCTGTGCATTAGACTTCATGACGAGCCATCGAAAAGGAGTTACATGTTGGAGCAGAAGACGACTACGATGAGGCGAGGAACGAAGGAGTCGTTTCCAATTGTACATTGATATCAGGTTCCTAGCAATGCCAGGTGGTATAGAAAGGATGGAGGAGCTCACGAGTTTCCTCAGCTAAAGTTCTAACTTCAACAGGACTTCAAGTTCCTAAAGGGAGCACCCATGATACGGGTGTATCTTCTCTTCGAAACTTAGTGAGCCTCATAGGAGCTTGAGAATAGCTGATTCTCATGGTAGCTTGAGAATAGAGGTGTAAAACAGTACAGTGGAACGTAGGTTGAAGCGTGGAACGAGACGACGAATCAAAGAATTGAAGCACCCAGTTTTTAGCCCGTGAGTCGACTCATAACATTCATGAGTCGACTCATCAGGTTGAGTCGACTCATGCCTGTCATGAGTCCACTCACGAAATCCAGCCGTTTTTCACCAGTCTCTGACGAATCGACTCATCTCAGTCATGAGTCGACTCATTGCTGGTTTTGTGTTTTGTCCAGTTTTGGATGAGTCGACTCATCTCAGTCGTGAGTCGACTCATCGAAGGTTTCCTAGTTCGTTTGGGTTTCTTTTTGCACGAATTCATGTTGGGTTTGGGCTTAGTTATTTACCATTTTTCCATCAACGTTGTTACACCTATATAAGGGATTGTTTAGGGTTTCTAATTAATCAGAGTTAATCAAAGTGAGATTCTAATCAAGAGAGATTAGGGTTTAAAGAGAATTGAGAGCTTGTTCTCGATTCTAGTGAGATTGTGAGAGAGGGATTATAATCTTTTCATACTCATAATCTAGAGAGGGTATTTTCCATCGCCACATACTGAATTGTTCTTGTGTTTCTATCATCCTCTTCTCAACCCACCTTTGATAACTTCGCAATCAAAGGTGCTCGCACGGCGACTCGTATCATATGTGCATTCACTTCTCGGATCCAAGCTGATCATCATTCTTAGTGAAAATACATTTTGACCGTCTACAAGAAAGATGTACTTAATTAGTCTTTGATCTCTCTCTAGTACTATCCTCACGTGGCTAACTGAACAAGAAAACTTCGAACTTCAATCTTTTGACTCAAAGCTAGTTTTTAGCTAGGAACTTGTCTAGTTGAGTCTAGGTTTAGAATTAAGAGTGATTGTTTCAAAGTGGTGGCTCTTGATTTATTTAGTTAGGTTTTTCTTTTATCCTTCCTCTTTTCTCTCACTTATCTTTTAGGTTTTTAGTTTTTCCCTTAAAATAAGGTGACTAACATTAATTTGTTTTTCCCATATCTTTTTCTCTAATCTTCTTTTTAGATATATATAAAAAAAGAAAAAAATCTAAAAAGAATTTGCTTTAGTTTATCCAAGTTTGGGTTAGGCATAATACTAATTATTTAATCAATGTTGAACCAATTTTTAAGACAAAAAAAGGAAAAATCTAAGTGTGTCATTTCTTCAAGACATGTATTATCTAATTAGAAATGTAATCCCTTCTTGTGTTAGACTTCCTGATGTTAATAAAGCTAATTTTGAGGTTAGGCCTCACTTTATATGCATGCTTCCAAAATTCTTAGGAAATGACTCTAAAGACGCGTATATTTTTATATCCGAGTTTGAGAAAGTTTATCTTATGATTAAGATTAGAAAATTGTCTGAGGATGCGATTAAGCTTAGATTTAGACCATTTGTTATTAAGGGCAAAGCTAAGAACTTGCTGTATAGCTTACACACATATTCTATCTAAACCTGGGAAGAATTTTTTACTATTTTTCTAAATAAAATTTTCCCAATCAATAAAGTGGTAAAGCCTAGAAATAGCATTAGAATTTTAAAGTTGTCCTAGGGGAGCAATTTTGAAATTATTTTGATACGTTTAAGGATCTTCTTATCTAATGTTTTCATTATGGTATTGAAAAGTGGTGATTATGTCAAATCATCTATGAAGGATTGAATATTCTTCAATAATACAAATATATGTCAAGGAGATTTCATGAAAAAAACTGTCAATAAAGCTTCGGAATTCTTAGAGAGTTTGTCTGAAAAAATCATGCAGTGGGAACACTGAGATAAAAGAGTTTCATTAGCTCCCACCAACCAAATCCATTGGTCCTTCCGTAGAGTCAACATAGCCTCTGAAGTAAGAATGACTAAAATCCTGCGTATATTAGAAAACTTAGAAATTAAAGAACGAGCCTCAGCTCAAATCAATCAAGTTTCTACCCTAGGATGTCATAACTACCTATCTCAAATCCATATTTTAGAGGAATATATATCCTCTCTTATGAAATAAACAACCACTAAGTCAGGTAAAACGCTGCACTCCAGCGTTCTATGAATGAATAGTTTTCTCCAGCCTATAACCCAAGTTGGAGAAATCATTCAAATTTTGCATGAAATTTCACTCCCACTTAAACCTTTAATTTTATAGAGGAAACGCAATTCCATTCCACATACTGAATAACTTTTTACAACGCAATATTACATACCAGAATTATTCTCTTTTAAAACTAAATAGTAAATCTCATTCTTTTGAGTTCTAATCATAAAAAACATTTCAGTATCTTAGAAAAAGGTTTAGAGGCCATGATAAAAGCTTCCTTACAGACCACCAACATGTTGTCTAAGGATTATTGGATTCAAATATTTTTGGTAACTGAAAATTTAGCAAGTAAAAATTTGTATATGACATATTTCTAGTAAGTACAGCAAATCATTATGATTTTTCAGGTGAATTGATATCCCAAAATTGTAGGGATAATTTAAATTAAAAATTCATTATGATTATTTTGTTCTATTTTTTGTCACATGTAAAGAAATAATGAAGAAAATAGCGAAAGATGGTTGATGCTATCAACAAATGTGAGAATAAATTTTTGAGATTCATTCTTTTAAAAGAATAAATTCCATTTTTTCACCAATGAGCAGGAGAATGAACTTTTGAATTGACTCTTTAATCTTTCTAATTTGATTATTTTTAAGTACCAATGATAAATTCTTTAAGTTTCAATAGGATTAAGAATCTCTTATTATTTCATTTTGTTCTAATTCTAGTTTTGTTACATATTAAATTGTGATGAAAGGTAAAGAAAAAGGATTGAGATCGTTAAAGAACGTGACAAGAAAGTTATGAGGTTTTATCTTATAGCATTCTACTTTAATTTTATAATTAACAATAATAAATTCTCAAGTAAACATAGTATAATTATACTATAATTAGTCTACAGTTATTTATTTTCATTATTATTAAAGTAAATATTTTATATATATACTACAGTTCATTTTGTCCATGCATATGGAACTATCTACTATTTAACAATCGATATATGATAGAATATATATTAATAAGAAAATTTAAGTATAAAAAGTAAAATATTGCATAAATTCAGGGCTTTCACGAAAAAGGTATTGACATGAATTCAATTCATAAATGGTGTATATGTATTTTTAAAATTCTAAAAGCAGGATAGAGAAATTGAATCAGCATGGTGCGGCTATAGTTAGCACGGACTAAAATATTAGTAAAACTATGAAAAGAAGCTATACTTCAGACAAAATAACTAGCTATAAAATGTTTAAAAGAATAATACTTTGAACACTTAAAATTAGGACATTCTAATAGAACCAAACTTACTCACATTCACGACCAGACACGCTCCTCACATCCAAGAATTGTGTCAATTTTTAACACAACCTGAACCTTTCACAACCTAAACATTGAACCAGAACCATAGTCAACCTGCTCACGTTCACCTTGTTCTGCTCAAATCACTCATGACTTTCCTTAAACCTAAACCCACGTCCCCGCCAATCCGGAAAACCCATATTTTTCTTACACATTTGATCAAGCATCTTCTCTACAGACAACACTAGTGTGTTGCAAGGAGTGTTGAGTACTCGTGCATGTAGTATAGTCAAGCATTGAATATGAGTTATTGATTTAAAATAGAAGTTTGATCAATATCTAACCTTTTGGGTTGAAAGTGTTTCATAATATATGTTTAAGGCACATTAAGGTAGACCAGGTTTCTCTCCATGTGGGGTCCAATATCAATCCACTTTTGGGGAGGTGTATTTTGTAAAACCCCGTAAAATTTTAAAATATTAGTTTAAAATGATAAAATATGAGTTTTATCATGTTTGAAACTATTTTTGGATGAATTAGCATGCTTGAAATTAATTTGAGATCGAATACGTACATATATGTAAGTATCATGCACAAAATATATCAAAACCTGTAAGTTAGATTTTTTTCGTTCTGGTTGGTCGACCGATGGGAACTACGGTCGACTGATGTGTAGTTATTGGTCGACCGATTTTCACAACCAGTCAACCGATGAGCACGAATTCTAGGCTTTAGTTTTGGGTCGGTTTTTGACCCAATTACATATAAGTATATATATACATGTTTTCATAAAAAATTCTTCTTTTTCATCAAAATCTCTGAACCCTAGCAGCAACCACTTTCCCTCTAAAAATCCTAACCCTAATTTGTGAGTTTGGGAAAGCTTCGTGAAGCGAACGTCGAGAGGGGGGCGAAATCTGCGGCGTTTGGTGACGAAGGGTTGAGTCTTGCTTGCGTGTAAGAGATTAGCACGTTTGAAAAGGCAAGATCATCTTCCTCCAAATATTTCCTTAGCTAAATATCATGTCTTATGTGTTAAATGGATAATCTAACGATTAGGGCTTAATTTGATGTGTTAACACCTTGTTTATAATTATAAATCTTAAACCAATGATGAGAACAGTAGGATTTATCTTTAACTAACAAGTATAGATGATCATGATCATTAGGGTTGATTTTAAATTGTTAATTACATTTTAATTTGATTTAAAACCATAGTTAATCAAATTAATTGAGAGTTTTGTTAATTAGGATGTTAAAACCCTAGAATTAATAATCTAAGTTATGTGATATTGTTTAAGTTAAGCTATTGTTAAGCAATTACGAGAATTTAATCAGGTTTTACTAATCATGTAAATAAAAAATATGAACTTTGAGAAAAACTGACAAAAACAACAAAACCTGGAATTTCACTCTGGTCGGTCGACCGATCAAAGAAATCAGTCGAACGACTGGTCCGCAGGAAACTAAAAATTTTCTTCTGGACAGTCGACCGAAAATGAGTATCGGTCGACTGATTGATGGCAGTTTGAGTATGCATGTTACTGCAGGTCGCCGAGCAGTCGACTAAAGATGTATATCGGTCGACTGGTCTAGTGCTGTTTGTGAATGTTATTTCTTCTTCGTGCGTCTGATTTGTGAACCCGAGGTGTGAGTCATACGTCGATATATGTACGTAACCGGGAGAGTGCATGTGTGACGCCCCACGGTTCACACAAGGCTGCAGTCCAAGGTAAAACCTAGATTGTCACAGTTGGTATCAGAGCTTGTGAGATAGACTATGAAGAAGGTAGTAGGAATTTGGGAGCGCATTCTTGCAGCGCATAGTAGACAGAATGGAGACTATGTATTATTGAAAGTATCACCAACGAAGGGAGTTCAATGTTTTAGTAGACAGGGAAAAGCTTGCCCAGAGGTATATTGGCTCGTTCAGAATTGTTGATCACATTGGAACCATTTCGTATCGGCTAGATCTTCCAATATCGATGTTGAGTATACACGATGTTTTTCATATTTTGATGCTCGAGAAGCATTTACGCGATGAGGAGAAGCAGCGAGTGTCAAACGCACCAAAGATCAAGCTTCATGATGATTTGACTACGATAGAGTTTTCTGTTTGTATTCTTGCTAAGGAGGATAAAAAGCTTAGAAACAAAGTGATACATTTGGTTATAGTTCAATGGAACCGGAAAGGAGTTGAGGAGGCTTCTTAGGAGCGTGAGGAGAATATGCGTCGTGACTACCCACACCTGTTTGAGTAGGTAAATTGATTAATTTTGTTTGGTATTCGTGATTATCTATATGGTTATATTTATATTTAACACTAGAATGGTGATATTAACAATTAGCTCCTATTTATTCGGAACACATGGTATATATATGAGTGTTCCTTGTTTGGATTTTTTGCCCGACGTTCTAGTTTCTCTTAGTTAGGGGTTAAATGGGAATATTTTTTATTCTAGATTGTTAAGTATAGATATTTCTATATTTTATATCTAGAGATTAATGGTACAAGATGTGTATGTGGGGATAATCTAGACAAGGAGACCCTCACATACACATCTTGTACTATTAATCTCCAGATATAAAATATAAAAATACCAAAGGTCTCTTTAATAGCTTTCCAACAAATCTTAAATCACCTCATTCAAAGATCGGATGAGAAAGTTATAGCCAAAATACCAAAAGTAGTTTTTCTAGTCAGACTAGGTTTCCTGATTCGGGTCAAACGAGTTTGTTTCGGGTTTACCTCTGTAAATACCTATGTTTTTCATGAAAATTCTTCTCTTTGATGATATCTCTGAACCTTAGCAGCCACCCTATCCCCTCAAAAACCCTAGATCAATTTCTTGTGAGTTTTATGAGCTTTGTGAAGCACTACAATATCGACATGAGTGCGAGATCATCAACGTGTGACAATGAAGAACGGCTTATTTGCACCTTTGGATAACTTGTTGTTAATTTAAGAGGCTTGTACACAAGATTAAGGCAAGATCACCTCTGTTCAAACCAATCCCTAGATTAAAAATCATGTTTTTATATAATATATGTGTCTAATTTCATGTTTAGGGTAAGATCTAACGTGTTAGAACTTAATTTATGATGTTCATGCCCTAAACTCATGTCAAGAATAGTAGAAAGAATCTAAAACTAGTATATTAACATGATCATAATCATTAGGATTTATTTAATAATTTAATTATAGTTTAATATGATTTATATGCTTTAGATTGTCGAAATAAACAAGAATTAGGTTGATTTGCATGTTAAACCCTAGATCTATGTGTTCATGTGATTCATCTTGTTTAAACAAACTCTTGGTTAAGTATACATAATAATGAAATTAAGTTTTATTCATATAATCTGATAAAAACCTGAGTTTTTGAAGAAAACACGAGAGAAGAACAAAATGTGCATTTTCGGCTTGTTCAGTCGACTGAAGTTGCCATCAGTCGACTAACGGAAGGTCATTAGTCAACTGATGGCAAGCATCAGTCGACTGATGGGCTCGTGTTTGCCCTGTTGTTTTGTGAGTAACTCTATCAGTCGAACGATGAGGTTGTCGATCGACTGATCAGGTTGGTTTTTGTGGGATTGAACCTTTTGCTCCACCAATATTTAGTCTTGTATTTAGTGGATTATTAGATTTACATTTCAATTTGAGAGTTGAGAGACTATGTATTTTCATTTGACTCAGTGTATTGAGACGTTTATCTTTTTGTATCAGATTATTGAATAACTTTACTCAGTTGAGACTTGATTATTTATAAGAATTATCATTTACTTTCATGTCTGATTTCCTATGTTCATCTCTTTTATATCTGCTTGTACCTATACTATTTTATTTGATTCCACTAGAGAGATATTTCTGTGATAGTGAAACATGTTGTTGCACAGTATGGGTGCATGGCAGGTTTGACATCCTTGGATTTACCTTGGACTGCAGCCTTGTGCAAACCCAGGGGCGTCACAGCATGTACTAGGTTTGAGTACGTACGAGCCTCTTTATGAGCATAGTATAATAGTTTGTGTCGACATAAGTAACAATTGTTTTAGTTACGATAACGGTGGATACCTGAGTGGGGTTAGTTGGTATACTATAATGAGACCACGGTAGACTACATTCCGTTATATATTATTATTTCCGCACAAGTATGTACAGAGGTCAGTGTACCTATATCATTATTTTTGTACGAGTATGCGCAAAGGTCGATGTACCTATATTATCGTTGCTGCACGAGTAGGCGCAGAGGTCGATATACCTATATTATTATTTCTGCATGATGATGCGCAGAGGTCGATGCATATATACGTTGATCGGCATAATGATGCAATGAGTCATAGCACTTTATGAGGGATAGTATTGTGGAATACTTAATAGCCTGAGTCTTAGGTGGTAATTGATTTGTAACGTAGTTCACTGTTGAGATATATTGCGATAGAGTATTTTTGTATTGTGGTTTACATAGGATTGTGTACTAGTTCTGTATTATCTACCCAAGAGTAGAGTGAGATGTTTGGTTGACATACATGATTTTGTTTGGTTGACATTTTAGTATCGCATTCCTTTATTCTTTTATTCTTAGTTTTGAAGTTGATATTTAGCGATTCACAATTTAAGATACTTGGGTATATATATGAAGGTTTCCTTATTTAGATTATTTCATTCGACGTACTCATCTCGTGTTGTGGATTTCTAAATATTAACCCCAATTAGTATATGGTAAATGGCTTAGGTAGGCTATGCATATTAGGTAGAGCCTACATCATATGTAGTAGACCTTCCCCTAGGGGCGGATGGAGATGATCTTGCTAGCGCTATGACACTGTTGATTTTCTTCTCTTTTCAGGTAGCGGGTCAGAGTTCCGGAGAGCCGCAGGTTGACGGAGTTTCTGCATAGTCGTCATTATTTCTTAATAGTCAGCTTATGCTCCACATTAGACTAGTAGTTATTTAGTTGATTTATAGAATTGTATTTCATTTTGAAGGTTGAGAGCCTAAGTACTTTTCAGTTGACTCTTGTATTTGAGATTATTTACTCCTATTTTGGTTTATTGGACGATTATCTTTTTTTTAGTTGAGCCTTGTTATTAATACTGTTGGAACATGATTTCAGTTATTTATGATATCTCTTCTTCTCATTGTGTCCCTTATATTCTTACCTTTCTTATATTTGCTTATACTTGCACTGTTTTTATTTGATTCTACTAGAGAGATATTATTGTGATGGTGAAACATGTTATTATATAATATTGGGTGCATGACAGGTTTGACATCGTTGTGTTCACCTTGGACTATATTCTTGTGTGAAACCAGGGGCGTCACACATTTATGGTGGAAAATTCCACATATGTTTATATCTGAGGATAGTTGAGCTGGGATAAAACTAGTGGGTTTTAACCCTATTTATAGCCCATTAACTCTAAGGTTGGGCCGGATTTCTCCCCCGTCAAAGTCTAGATATAGAGGCTATTTGGGTGAGCTTATTTTTTGGTCTAATTAGATTTTAAAGTAGCTTTTTCATATCTACTTGTTTGATAAAGTTCCAAAAAACAAGTTAACTTATTAGTCCTATTTTAGAAAGCTAGCATACCCCACCTTTGCAAAAACTAGCTTATAAACTCACTTAAATAAGCTAGACTTGACCAAACAAATTATTATTCTACCAAAAAATTTAAACGATTCTTATCATAAATGTCAGAAGCCACCAAAAGCTAAGATAGCTTAAAAGATTATAAATATAAGTCTGTACAAACACCCTTATAATTAGAGAGATATAGATGAGAGTGGGAGAGATTGAATATAGAGAGATTGTGAGAGAAGGAGCTACAACGAGTGAGTAGATGAGAAATTTCATGGGTAAGTTACATTTATCATGGGTAAGTTACATTAAGTCCATGCTTGGCAACTTATTTATTTTTACTTATAAGTAACATTTTTACTTATAAGTTGGCAACATTGTCTTTGGTAAGAGTCACTTATGTTAATTATTTGTTACTTATAAGTAATCAAAAAATAAGTTGAAATTTCATAACATATGTTTTGGCTACTTATGAGGAACTTCCATTATTCTGGTCAAAAGACATAAATATCATCCTATTACCTTTACTTGGTTAAATATTTTCTTATTATAAAGTGATTAATATTATTAATTAATTAATAATAATATTTTAATAATAATAATAATACATAACATTATAATAATATATAATATTATCATATGTATATATAATTATTATATATGAATAATATTATGATAATATTATAAGATATTCTAGTAATATATATATATATATATATATATATTAGGTGGAATGCACGTGCACTGCACGTGTTCAAATATTTTAAATATTTATTTAAGCTTATTTATTTACTATAACATAGTTGTAAAAAACATTATAATTATCATAATATATTAAACTTGTTTGGATACTTTCATGTGTGGGTTTAACATTTTGTCTTCAAAAAAAATAGCTACCTTTAAAGCCTTAAAATATTAATAATTTAAGATTAATTAGTTATTTGAATGTATAATTTTAAAATGTTAATGATGTAAAGGACCAATACTAAAAAAACTATTATTATTAATGAAAAATAAATTCTTGAATTCATCAAAGATAAATGATAGGTTTTTATCTAGTCATTAAGGATTTTATTCAGTTATAAAAAAATCACTTCCACTTGTTGTTTACCTCCACTTGTTGTTTATCCAGCGACTGAGTATTATAGATATTCAAGAAATTTTTTTGTAGAATTTTCTGATAGAATGTACAAATTATATCAAGAAAGTAAATATAAATTATATGATCAATTCTAAATTATGATGTTGTACTCTTTTTACATCTTCCCAACTATTAATTGATCTATCAAAATGATTATTCTCTAGTTTTAGAAAATTATAAAATATAGTCTGAGAAAGATTTTTACATATTATGCACTCATATTAATTTTATTTTAACAAAATAATTTATATCTATCCAATGTCAAACAACATCCATAAGTTTAGTTTAAGGAGTTAGAAAAATATAATATTTGCAACAATACTCATATCCAAGCTATTAGCTTCATAAACTTATAAGATGGTAAGTAATATAAAATGCCAGTCAAATAATTTATTACAAATTATGAAAGAAAAGGGAATCAGAAGGATCACATACCCATCCTAAATAAATATTAAATTTCTCTTAGAGATTCTTATAGCAAAAGATTTTTAGAGTTTATGTGCATGATAAATTTAAGGACAAATAGTTCATACCAGTTCATTGAGTGATAAACTTACTATAAACTCCACACTTATGAAATTGATATTACATGTGTTTTAAGCTGTGCTTTGATTTAAGGGTTAATTTTAGAAAACTCCCCCTCAACTATGCCCCGCCCCCCGGCCCCCTCCCCCACCCCCACTAATATTTAAAACTGAGTAAATCTCCGCTATCTCAACTTTAAAAAAAATTGATTTAACCCCTGTGGATTTTTCTCACTTAAACCTAACCTCTCAAAACTAATATCATTAAATCTTACCTATTATGTGACAAGTACTTGACTTGGAAAGACCAAAATATCCATCAACCATAAAATAATTAACTTAATTTTAGCTAGATGGAAGAAAAAGGTGTGATATAGAGGGAAAAAGAATTGTAAATTGGTTGTGGTTCTTTTATTATCGGTTGAGGGTTTCTTTTTTTATTAAAATTGCTTTCTTCAAGAGGGTAATTTGTCCAAATTACATTTTGGAGTAACTATATTAAAGGGATTTTTCGATAGAAGTGTAAATGATTAGGGGAGTTTTTATAAGACACGCTAGTTGAGAGTTGTTTTTTAAAATTGCACCAAAATTGAGAGGGGTTATCTATAACACCCTTTATAATACGGGAATTTTGTCAAATTGAATTAGTTGAGTGGGTTTTTAGTACAATCCCCATAGTTGAGAGAGTTCTTTAAAAATTAACTCTTCTTTTATATATGGCCTATTTATAATTTGTCCCTCAAAATTTTAATAATTTCATATTAGTCCCTAAAATTATGAGCAATTTCAAAATTTTGAGGGAATAACATAGAATTATTGGATATTTAAAATCAAGAAACTAATATCTAAATAACCTTTACATATTTGCTCTCACAGGGATTATATTAAATATCGACCGATATATTGCTACATCAACTAATATATCGAGTTAAAGACTTTATCTCAATAATATTTATATTATTTTCTTTTATTTGGTAATTTTTTGATATATCAAACGCTATCAAAAATATGGTGATATATCCCTTTAAATATATTGAGAAAATCGTGTCCTTTTTAATTTGATTGTGGGCTCAGGTTTGGGTCATATTTGGAAAACAAAATCGGAACCCACAAAACCCACACAGGCCACAATTTCTCTCCTAAATCTCTCCACTCTCGGCTTCCCCATATTTTAAGCATATATCTTAATGTAAATTTCTATGTTTAAAATTCATTAATATGTTAGATTACATATTACAATGTCATGTTATGCATGATTATTGTCTCATATGACACCTAGTATTATATACATATCCCTGATTTTTGCAATCACATATCATGTATTTTATTTGTTCAGTATGTATTCGATGTCCAACACTTTGTAGCAGTCCTTCAAAATCCTCTTCTGAAGTTTTCTAAGCGAAGTATATAATTTCAAGAAATAATTCAAAATCTTAAGACTCATCCAAAATATGATGCTTTAATTTTTCCACATCTCCTTTACTATATAAATATGAGTTATGCATATGGCCTCATAATATTGTTTGATGAATATTATTTATCAATAGGATCAGGTACTATTGTTTGTGGGTGACAAAGGCTTCAACTCTTTTATAGGCTTAACTAAACTTAAATACTTATAGTTTACCAAAATTATACATGTATACCTCCACTTGTATCTTACTACATTTTTTTAATTTTAGACAATGTATCTTGTTGTGCTTAAACATCCTAATGTTTTCTAAAATTTTATGTTTGTACCTTCTATCCTGTTACCTAAGCATAAGAATGCTCTTTGTAATTTTCCTATATGAGTATCATGGTATAATTTTAGTACAATTCTATGTTTTTTATTCTTTCCATAAATCCTATATTAACATACAATTATCTATTAATATATTATTATATGTTACTAATAATTAATATGATGTAAAGTTTTACAATAACATTAAAAGTTTTAGGGAACAAATTATACAAATTTAAAGTGATATATAATATAATTATTTAATAATAATAATAAATTTAGTTTAGTTAGTATTAGAATGTAATATTAATAAAGAATTGGGATAATATAGTCATTGGAAAATTTTTCCACAACTCTCTCTTTTAAAGGGTGCATATATATATATATATATATATATATAT
>BQKN01064715.1:154419-182008 GCA_022839385.1 Asparagus kiusianus
TACATATATTATAATAATAATATATTGTATGTACTATTATAATATATATCATATTATGGCAATATTATAATATTACATATATATTAATTATTTTACTATTAATAATACTTTATTAATATGATAGTAACTAATTAATCACGATATTAGCAATTAGTAATCACAAATAATGTAATATATATTTTAATAAAATATATTTCTTATTAATAAATAAATAACTTTTAATTAATTAAATAACAATTTTATTAATAATGGTATTTTACTAATATGAATTTAATTAATAAATCTCAACATTAGTAATTAATAATCACAATATATTGCAATATATAAAAAATATTCTAATAAAATATATTTTTATATGAGATAAGTAGGTTTTAAGAATTAATTTTATTAATAATAAATATTTCATTACACTATAATGAATTAATTAATCTCATTATTATTAATTAATAATTATAATTTATTATAAACTATTTAGTCTTTAAATAACTAATAAATTTATTATTATTAATTATCCGGTCAACGGAAAATGAATTAATTAGTCACACTAAGGAGTTACAACAATATGTCATTTTTGATCATTTAATATTTAACACAACTTTATACGTTATTAGTTTACCAAATACATAACTGCTTATGTTTCCTTATAAGTAGAAAAGGTTTACCAAACAACTTCCTTATTTTCTTACATACTTATAAGAAGTTTTGAGAACAAAGTAACTTATAAGGACTCAAAAAATAAGTAATAGCCAAACATGCTCTAAACCCCAGTGAACTTTCAGCATTTTTCAGTAAGCCTTTATGAACTTTTGAAATATTACTGAATCTCCAATAACTTTTCTATTTACTAGAAACCTGCAATAAGTTTTTGCATTTTTCAAATAACCCCATAAAATAGAACTAGAAAACAACATTAAAAAGTCATTTTGAATGTTATTGGGGTTTAGTGTAATGTACACAAAAGATATTTTAGGGTTTCCTAAAAAAGTTAATGAGGGTGTAGTGCTATTTGAAAGTTCATACGCTTTTGCTGCAAAACACTGAACATTCATGGGATCTAGTGTAATCTTTTTCAAGAGGTGGGTTTGTTAATGGGTTTAGTGTAATTTTATTTCAAAAGGTGGCTTTAAAAATCATTGGGGTGTCTCTGGGGGTATGTGACAGATTAGAAATTGGTGGGTTGAAAAGTAAATGCCGATAAAACTTTGGGTGTCTAGGGAAAATCCCCATTTCTTTTTTCCATTTTTTTTTTTGTATGCTGGTGTGGGTGATGACATTCGCGTCAATGGTCCAACTACTATTGCCGTGATTTGATTCCCTCCCTCTACATTACGGCAGCACTCGTTGACCGTCTCCCACTCGAGACTTTGACGAAAAAACAGCAAGCCGCCCCCATGTTTCTCCTTAAAACTGCATGATATTCCTATCTATCAAAGTGACGACCTTCGGTTGACAAAACCATTAGCTCGATTAAGCCATTATGTAAGGGTAGAAATTAAAATAAAAAATCTTGTTAGAAACCACGGAAAACCAAACCACATGTGGATAAAAGAAAGATTTAGAAAAAACTTAGAGAAAATAATTACAGAAATACACATGAAAAAACGAGCTTGATTCAACAATTAATGTTAATACCTATATCCATGGAGTATAACCAAATCACAATTCTATTAATAATCAGTAAAGAGATTAAAGTCAAATGTCTCAAACCCTAATCTCATCTCTTCTGAATATAGAAACTATAAGCAGCTATATATAAGACATGTTTAATTTATAGCATATATAGGGTTTCTGTCTACTAGGTTGAAATTATAAAAATAATCATGCATTACAAATTGTAAAATTCAATATTTGTTCTCAGACCCTACCATCAGGTAGGGTGCAATTATGTAGTAGTCTAATTTTAGATCTTACAGCCATGAATTCTATATATAAATTAGACTTCACAAATAATATGTAGTTGTGGTTTGATCATAAGTCTATCATGGTATAGATCGATGTATAACCCATATAATTTTCTACTTTGTTCTCACCCCTTCATCCCTTTTGTATTCTCACATTTGAATCAATTTTCTAGAAGACTTAAAATCCGCCGTCTTTGGGTTACAAGTTAACTAAGTCATTAGCATAATTTGGGGACAGAATGAAAGGAGAGGGACCAATTAATTTTGGAGTCATGTGGTCTAATAATGAAGGATAAGACGAAGACAACAACTGGTTGTGGCTGCGCTGAACTTTGCATGATGTGAGATATATTCAACTTTCGCTACGTGAAAAGTTCAAATGCTGAAAAATTGGTTACATGAATCTTCATCATGCTCTTAGATACATTCAACTCTTAGGGAAAGGGAGATTTATTGAACGCTGGATACCTATAAGGGCTTCAAAGACCAAGTGAAAGCAGAGAGCTTTTGTTTCCATATCAATATATCTTCTCTAAACACGTATATTCCTTAGTTGTACTTTCCAATCAAATTTGCAAGGGAGGTTTTCTCGCCAAGATCATGGAGATCCAAAGCACTATTTCTGACGAAGAAAAGGTGCGTGAAACTGTATGTTAAAAGATCGTTTTTTTTTAAATATATTGGTGCCCCGAATCAGCCTTATACTTTTTAAGTATGTCCCAAATCTGACATATTGTAAATAAATCATCTATAAGTACTCATAAATAAGTCCTCCAAATCTCATATATTTTAAATAAGTTTCCAAAATCTATAAGTTCTCTTAAATAAATCTCTTTATCTTAAAATTACTATTAACTCCACTTCAGATTAGCTAAATTCCATTAACCTTGCATGCTTTTTCCTCCTCTTTCCTAGATATTTTCTACCAGAAACTCATCTGCCCTTTCCCTAATTTCTATTTGTTGAGAAGTCTTCACACCATATTGCAAGTATTATCTACTTAAGGAAGATGCATGAGGAAAAACTTAGTAACATTTATATAGTTTAGCTAATCTAAAGTTAACAATTTTTAACTTGGAGGGACTTTTTAAGAGAATTGGCAGGTTACTTCGTATATATTTGATTTGGGGCTTGTTGAAGAATACTTATAGATCGATTTGCGGGACTTATTTAAAATATATGAAATTTGGATGACTTATTTAAAAAATACGGTAGATTTTTTTTTGGGTCAATGAATGAAATTTTATTCATAACCAAAGTGAGCAGTTATAGCATACAACTTGTATCCAGATAACAACCTGGAAACCCTCCATACATAGACATCACTAGTTACAACATCTCAAACTTTTCTTTCAAATGCAAAGGAAGATTTCGATTCAAGACCTTAGAGTAAATGGACATCTTCACCTCTCGGAAGAGGAAATCAATTTTAGTAGCTTTGCTTTGAAGATTTCTCAAATTCCTCTCTTTACATATCATATATACAGTGACTGAAAGTGCCATTCTTTTAATCTGCTTCAAAAATCCCTTACCTTTAAGGTTGCAATAGTACCAACTGAAGACATGACTCCAATTACATGACCTCCTAGCATATTTCAGCCAATCCACAACTTTATTCCAAAGTTGAGCTAAAAACTAGCAATCAAAGAACAAGTGTTGACACGATTCACTTTGTGTTTAGCAAAGAACACATTGATTGTTGTTAAAGATCCTCATTCTGCATAATCTATCTTGAGTTAATAGTCGTGAATGAGAGACAAGCCACAAGACATATGAGTGTTTAGGATAATAAAAATCCTCTCATACAGTTTCAGACCAGGTAACCAGAGGAGCTGGATCCACAAGAAACCTATAAATCTAGGAGGTTTGGATTTTACCATTAGTTTGGCACTTGTCATTGATGCTGGAAAGATTAGCCAGATTGCCAAATTTGCTTCTCACCATGTCCCTAACTCTTAATAGTTGTTTCCACATCCAAGAATTGGTTGTCTTAGCTTGAACATGCCAAATATCAGACTGTTATAGGTAATTACCATGAACCCACCTAATCCAGAGTAAGTTCTTCTTTAAGTGGATCATCCATAACAATTTTAATGTTGCTGAATAATTCCAAAGTCTAGCATAAAACAGTCTCAAGCCACCTTTCTTCTTCTCTTGACAGACTTGTGACCATGATACAAGATGAATCTTATGATTCTAGAGGAAATATGAGCATAAACTATCAATCTTTTCCAAAATTTTAATAGGCAAGATGAAGTTGCTAGTCCAAAAAATCTGCACACCTAGAATGACATATTTAATAAGTTGAAGTTTGCCAGCATAGGAAAGTTGTTTCTTCTTTTGCCAGTTCTGAAATTGCTCTGAGATCTTGCTGATTAATGAAGGACAATCAAGACAAGATAACCTTTTGAGATTAGAGGTAAACCCAAGTATCTCATAGGTAGAATCCCTTTAGAGAAATTTAGATGAGAGCATAATTGGGATTTTAGATTATCATCACTGCCACCAAAATAAACAGAGCATTTGGCAGGATTTGCCTCCAAATCAGAAACTTTGCTAAACTCACATAGCAGCTATGAATTTTTGATATGGAGGTGATATCAGCTCTAGCAAATAGTAGAAGATCATCGGCAAAGATCAGATGAGTGATTCCCAGCCCAGAGCACTTTGGATGAAATTTATATGCACTATCATTCTTGAGAACATTTAATTTCTTGACAGATATTTTATTCCTATCACAAATAGATATGGAGAGATTGGATCACCTTTCCTAAGTCCTTTGGCCCATTTGAAATAGCCATGTAAGGACCCACTAAGATGTAAGGAGAATTTAGGAGTACTAATACATTCCATTGTCTATTTAACCATATTGTTAGGGAAACCCAACCCTTCTAGCATGAAATTGATAAATTTTCAGTTGATGGTGTCAAAAGCTTTCTCAAATCAACATTTAAAATAGCTCTTGGTGAAATATTTTCTCTGCCATAGTGTTTGACAAGCTCATGTGCTAAGAGGATATTACTGGACATCTGCCTCCCCTTTACAAATGCACTTTGTGCATCACTGATCAAGCTACCAATAACCTTCTGAATTCGACTAGCAATGATTTTTGTTATTACTTTATAGACAAAATTGCAGTAGGAAATAGATCGGAAATCAGAAGCATACTTGGGATTTAGGATTTTTGGAATCAAGGTTATAGTTGTAGAATTGAGTGCACCAAGGTGCTTTCCAGATTTGAAGAACTCTTCCATAGCTAAATAAATATCCTCTCTAATAATGTCCTAAGTTGATTTAAAGAAGGTTGCATTAAACCCATATGGACCAGGAGCTTTCCCATCAGGTGATGAGAAGACTGCCTGCTTGATTTCATCTCTTGAAACTGGTAAATTCAGAGCAATTTTTTTGATCAGAAGAAAGAGAAGGACCATTTACTAGCACATTAGGACCAGGATCTTCAGTAGTTGTTGATGTTATCCCTAAGAGTTTTTTGTAATAGCAAGTAAATTCATTAATGATTTATGACATTTCAGTAATCCTTGATCCATTTTCTGTGTACAATGATAAGACCCTGTTATGATGCCTTCTATTCTTCATTAAAGAGTGGAACAACTGAGAGAATTTATCTCCATGAAGCCCCCATTTAATATTTTCTTTCTGTTGATAAAAAGAAATTTCACAATTACGGAGTTTGAGATATTTGGAGGAACAAGTTTTCTCTTTAGAAATCAGGTTTGAATTGAAAGGTTCATCAATCAGCTGCCTTTGTGTATCCTCAAGCTCCTCTTTAGCTCTTAAGACTTGCTCACTTATATTCATAAAATGTTTTTTGTTCAAGTCCTTTAAAACAGGCTTCAGGCATTTGAGTTTCTGGGAAAACTTATACATGTTGTAACCAATAATATCTTGCTCCCAGATAGATTTAACTATCGGAACAAATTCAGAGTGATTGATCCACATGTTAAAGAATTTAAATGGTCTTTTACCTTCAAAATCTTCATTTCCAATTGATAAAAGGGCAGGGGAATGATCAGAACAGCCAGGTAATAAGAATTCAACTTGACTTGAAGTATAGTTATGTATCCAGACATCATTAACCAATACTCTATCAAGCATAGACCATATCTTAGTGTCCGCATCTTGTTTGTTACACCATGTGAAAAAACAGCCTGTAGATTTGAGATGCTTAAGTTGACTTGAAGATATAAACTCTGGAAATCACAAGTATCAGTATCAGAGGTAGGTGCACCACCAAATTTCTCCTCACCACTTAGAATAGAGTTGAAGTCACCAGCCACCAACCAGGAACCATTAACATGATTTTTTAATGTTAGAATATCCTGCCAAAGAGACCTCCTACCCTCCATTTGATTGACGGCATAAATGACAATAATGGTACAAGAGAGCCTGCCATCTTTTGATTCAACCAGATAGTTGACATGTTGATCAGAGGAGTTTAAGAATTGGACCAAGAGTAGGTCACTATTCCAGAGAATCCAGATTCTAGCATTATTTGCTTGATGTACATTTGAGATACTTTCCCATTCCTTAGCCACTTTTTTAGAGATAAATTGTAATTTGCCCTCAGCCACTTTAGTTTACAACAATGCTATGAGAGAAAGATTATATTGACGAATGAAATTTACCATCCTATGTTTAGAGGATTTATTGAATCCTCTAACATTCCAAAATGCTAAATGCATTATAGAGATAAACCACCCCTATCAATATTAGAGGGGTCATGACAAAGCACTTGCTTATCCAATGGAGAGAAAAAAGAAGTCTGGAAATATGATACATCTGTAGCATTAGTACTTGGAAAAATACTCCTTAGTGTTTTTCCTCTGATAACACTGGTAAATCCAGTGGCATTCATAGATGGAGATGAAAATTGGTGAATACTGGTATTCCCAGGGACAGAGCTGCTGATATTCACTGTTTGTGCATGTTTTCTAGAAAATTGCACATTACAGACATGGGATTTTCCACTTGCATCTTCAGTGTGAGTTAGATTTATTGGTATAGAACCCTCAGTGCCATACTGACCAGATTCAATTCCAACATCCTCTTTTTGAACACAATCACCAATGGAGGATTTTCCAGCATCATTTACAACACAACTCTATGCATGTACATCTTTCGTCACAGGATTCTTATTAATAGGTACCCACTCTTTTCTAAATTTTTGTTTCCTGCAGTAATCAATTGTATGACCAATAATTTTGCAAGAAGTGCACCATCTAGGTTTAAGTTCATATATCACTCTTTGAATATAACTTTCCCCCCAGGCCCTTTTATAGTAATCTGATCAGGTAGAGGTTCTTTTAGGGGTAAATTTACTTCCAATAAGACCCTAGCATAGGTCAATCTCTCCCTTGTAGCAGTGCATTTATCAGTTGTAATCGAATTACCAATAAGGCTGACAATCTTGCTAATTCCGGTAGGAGTCCATAAGTTTAATTTCAAATTTAAAAATTGCACCCACATAGGATAGCAAACATCCTGAATTTTATCCATATCTGTATCTGAAAGCCATAGCCTCAAAGCCATTGGCCTAGAGTCAAAAAACCAAGGACCAGCTTCAAGAACTGCATTCAAATGAGTCTCCATGTGAAAATCAAAAAGAAAAACACCTTGTTTAATCAAATAGACTTTAGGAATAGAGAATTTACTCCAAATTTTATTAACATACATTTACATAGATTTGAATCTGACATTGAGACCAAATGACATAGTCGATTAAAGCATGCTTCCATAAATTTTCACCCTCACTCCATTCTTCAATGGAAAATTCAGCAATATTAACTTGGGAAGATGGAACAAAATTAAGATTCAAGCCATTTCCATGTTTTCTATTATCGACAAATAAACTAACAAAGGGTTTTTTCCTTTTTTCATATTTTTCAGATTCAAAATTTCTTCTTTCCCCTTATTGATAGTTTCCTTTGCTAGATCCAAAACTGGGATTCTATTCTCAACCAGAACTGGATTTTTATTTTCAAAATTATCATTGATTTGCTCAGATTCAATCTCAACACGAGAAACGTTGATGTTTTCAATGGTTTCAGATTCAAAATGCTCCTCCACTTCATCAGACCAAGATATAGAATTTGAGAGATTACCTAGCTGGCGTGGAATCAAAACACCAGGTTTGTACTGAGGTGGAATAGGATCAGAGAGAGGAATAGGTCTGGCAAGAATTTCCTCCATTGGCAGTTTCTTCTTAGCTCCTTCAGGCCCCGTGCTCTCCATCAACGGTGAGCTTGAAGAAGCTTCAACCTCATCCACTTCATTGGATACAGATGAATAAACGCACATAGAATCTCTTAACTCGGCCATTGAGACTCTCTTGCTTCCACTCTTCTTCTTCTTCTTCATTGAAACAAGGCGGAGGTGCACGATAGCAACCAGATCGCCTTGCTAACATGTACCTAACAGACCGGCCAAAAAAAGTTTCTTTTTTATTGAGAAAAGCATTCTTGAATAGATGGTCTAAAATAAGGTAGATTTGGGGGACTATAACAAAAAACCCTAAACAGATTTAGAAAAACATTAGTCATTCCAATATAATTCATTGCTCCAATATCTTTTTTTTTATTTGTTTTTTAATTATGATTTTACATTGGGTCCTTCAATTAACTTATATCATAAGCTAATAACAATTATTGTACTTTTCTTTCCTTTGGTGTTCGTCCTCCTGCTTTAATTTATAATCAAAGTTATATACATATGTATTCTTTAATTTCTTCACTTCTTAAACATTTTTCCTTTTATTTTGTTTTTTGGCTAAAAAGTTCTGAATTACTTCAATAGCTTTGACGTTTTCACTTATTATCAAAGGAATTTTCTTAAAAAAAATTAAACCATGGTAACCCTCTCTGTGTTCTTTCCTTACTGAAAAAGAAATCAGCAAAATACCATCAAATATAATGATATGCATTTCATTCTCTCAGAAGTCTCTTACCTCCATATCTTCAGATGCAAATGATGGAAGTGAAATTAGAACGTTTGTCACAAGAAAATAAGGAGCTTCAACAATTTATTGATGCAATGAATAACAAGTTCAAGCACCTTCAAGCTTATGTCAACAAGATAATGTATGAAATGGGAAGTCATTCTAGTTTACCCTCACCTGAATTGATCAAGGAGACTCCCATCGAACCTCTGAAGGCAAATACTTCGCGTGTTCTAGTACGAACGGGTGAATCTAATCCTTGCTTGGTAAGTTAATTATATATTCGATTGAAGACATTACTATAATCTTAATGCATGTGAAATTTTAAGCTTATATTAATGACCCTTCTCACTTTATTATGGTAGATTGTAAAGGATGGATACCAATGGAAAAAGTATGGGCAGAAGGTTACTAAAGATAACTCATCTCCTCGAGCCTATTTTCGATGTTCTATGGCTCCAAGATGTCATGTTAAGAAGAAGGTATGTGATATTAGTCCCCCCCCCTCACCCCCCCCCCCACTGTTATATGATGTTGATTAAACATCATGGAGTCATGTAATTGATTACTAAGAACTGAATTACCCTTACGTTCCTAGTAGTTACATAAGCATCCAAGATCTTATTGCTATGTTTATTAGTTTATCCATCATGTTAGAAGTTATTTTAGCAGCCAATATCTTATTGAATGTCAATTAGTTCTACTCAAAGAGCTCATAATTGCCGTATCACAAACAAAAACAAAGACAAAAAAATGTAGTACATTACCTCGTAATGACCTCCATAACATGATAAACAAATGGAAAGCAGAATTGTTTACTAAACTTTGGCAGAAGCTTAAACATAAAGATGAACCTAATGCTAGTTCATGGATAGTTCTTCCATATGTTGCACCATTCAGTGTTGAAACAATTTCTACTTGCTGTTATAGGTTCAGCGATGTGCAGATGACAGCTCGGTTCTTATGGCAACATACGAAGGAGAGCACACCCATCCATTACCTGGGTCTGAAGAATTCAATGGCTCAGCTTCATCAAGAAATAGTGATGGCCAAAGAACATCCTCGATGACCCTCGATCTAAGCTTATGTGGGTATAATAAAGTTGAAAATATTGACAACAACAACGTTAGAAGCAATGAGGATATTGTACAACAGTGTGCTAATCTTCTGACGAGAGATCCAAACACGAGAGCAGCCTTGGCTGGGGCAGTTGCAAAGTATATCCATGATCATCATCGACCAGATAGACGCTGAAGGGAGAAAGTTCAGTAATTGTGTTAATTTCTTTATTTGTGAAGAAATGTAAGACATTGAACAAGCTAACTGGGTCGGTGAGGTTGTAGTTCTATTAGAAATTTTATAGATGTTGGGGAAGTTATCCATTGCAGAAGAACCATTTTGAGCTACTAGTACAATATTACCAATAACACTATTAGCTGTTGATGGGATCCACACAGTAGAGGTTTACACAGTACGAGTCAGGGATGAAAGTCAGGCTTCGGCCCAAGAATCCTCATGCTTTGCCAAGATTTCCATTGTATCCCAAAAAATATATCTTTATAAAATAAAATAAAATAAAATAGTGGCCAACTAAGTGGTGCTACACTTTCCAAAAGAGATTCAAAAGACACCACGCATTTCATCTTCTTCGTTAGGTGGAGGTGACAAATAAAAAAGAGAGTTTAGAGAGTGAAATACTCGAATCATTATTATAAGGGAAAACTACCTTTAAGCCCCATTTTCATAAAGCAAATCTGATTATGCTCCCAGACTTAATCAGTATGTGAAAAAACTCTTAACGTTAGTTTGAAATGCAAATAAAAAAACCCAAATATATCTTTCCAACTCATCATTGGTTTCAAAGAGGAAATTTTCATCGTTTTGTCCCTAACTACAATTCCTTCCCCTTCTTTCTTTTTTAGGGTTTTCTACAAATTTTCAAGGGGTTATATGAAAATTTTGAAACCTTTTAAGGGTTTCACAAATTTTTAGGGGGCTATTTGAAATTTTTAGAACTTTTTAAGGGGGTTGTTCAAACTTTAGGGGCTTATTTGCAATTTTTAAAACTTTTTGGTGGGTATTCTGCAACATTTTCAAGGGATTATTTATAATTTTTGAAACTTACTTATTACTAGTTTTTAATAATAATTTTTGGGGAGAGGTTATTTGCAATTTTTAAAAATTTTTGGGGGGTTTACTTGCAATATTTTGGGGATCATCTATGATTTTTACAACTTTTGAAGGTTAAACTTATGAGCTAGTTGTTAAACTTATGAGTTAGTTGTTAAGCTTACCAGTTTGTAGTTAAACTTTCGAGTTAGATGCTAAACTTATAAGATAGATGTCAAGTTTATAAGTTAGTTTTTCAACTTATAGTTAATTGTTAAAGTTCTAAGTTAGATGTTAAACTTACTAGTTTGTTGCTAAACTTATAAGATAGTTGTTAAATAAATAAGTGAAGATATGCCTATCTATATTCATGCCCAATTTTTTGAATATACGCCTATCTATCATTATTGAAATTGTTTTAACCATTATATTAATGAAATTGAAGTCAAATTTGGACAATTTGGAGATATAATAAGTTTAACAACTATCTCATAAGTTTAACATTTAACTCAGAAATTTATTATCTAACTAGAAATTTAACAACTAATTCATAAGTTCAACAACTAACAAATAAGTTTAACAACTAATTTAGAAGTTTAACAACTAACTCATGAGTATACAACTAACTAATTAGTTTACCAACTAATTTATAAGTTCAACCACTAGCTAATAAGTTTAACCCCTGAAAGTTATGAAAATTGCAAATAACCTCTTAAAATCTACTAAAAATCCCCCAAAATGTTACAAAAATTGCAAACACCCCCACAACAAAAACTTTATAGCAACACCCCCTAAAGTTTAAAAAATTGCAAGAAACCCCTGATAATTTATAAAAAACACCAAAAAGTTTTTAAAATTACTAATAAGACCAAATATTTGCTCAAACCCCCTAGAAAGTTTCATAAATTTCACATAACCCCTAAAAATTTTGCAAAAACACCCTAAAAAGAAAGAATAGGGAAGGGGTTGTAGTCAGGGGTAAAATAGGGGAAACTTTTCTTTGAAACTAGTGATGAGCTCGAAAGGTAGATTGGGTTTTTTTTTTGTATTTCAAACTCACTTTAAGAGTTTTTTTACAAGTTGACAAAGGGAAAATTTGGTATTACTTTTTTTTAGGATTCTTCTACTTATTTTTTTCAAAAAAGTGGTGAAGAACGACTGCAAGATCGAGCCTTACTTTTCCTGCGGTTCACGAAGGCCTTATTGATAGGGCTCGTGCATGGTTCTGGAGCATTGCGGGCTGCATCGGTGCCAGATTTAGCCTTCCCGCTACAGAGACTCAACGACAACTGACCTTCCTCTGCTACAAGTGGTTGACCGCCGCCAACACATCCACAAGAAAGAGAGATATCTCAGAGTAGGAGGCAGAGGTGGCGGCCAAACAAGCGGCTGATATAGTTCGAGAGGCTGTGCTCTCGAGGAGGAAGGGGAAAGAGCTTGCTCGACCATCTGGTAAAGGCAAGCAGATGATCGAGGAGGAAGAGGAGAGTCTCCCAAGTGAAGAGGAGGATACTTCCGAAGAGGGTGCAGCCGGAGGTGAAGGCACAGGAGCAGAGGGCGACGAAGAGGAAATCGAGACAGGTTTGTCGGCCTCTTTCTTCTCAGGATAGGTTATGAGTCCGTCAATTGCTTGTCGGACTCACCAATCCAATTTGCCTAAGTCCCCAACGGCTCCAAAGAAGGCGAAGCAGAAGGTCTTGTTTACTTACCCTAACAAAATAACAGTTGACCTTCTAGGTGGGGCTGCAGAAGAAGAAGAAGAAAGGGAATCTGCTGAAGCTGGTCTCGTGCACCGGAAGAGATCCCGGCCCTCTGAAGCTTCTCCTAGGGTCGAACAACGCACAAAGTTCCGACAGGAACGAGGTGTTACTTCTGAGGAGGCTTGGTCGGTGAAGCGCAAGAAGCTCGCGCATCGGACTCACACCCCGCTTCCTATGTCTGAAGAGGAGCCGGTCAGGGATGTCCCTTTTAAGGGAGAAGGTAATACTTTGCTTTTGTATCCCTTTTCATGCTTCGATTCTCCGGTTTCTGAATGTATATCCCTCGTTGTCGGTTTGCTAGGGGTGTTGAAGAGGGTGACGTTCCATACGATCCTCCTTCTCCCACTTTCACCCACTCTGAAGGCCCAGTCTTCACGCAACATATGTACGAGGCCATAGGTGAAGAGCCCATGAGTACTAAAGCCGGTGCGGATGCTGGGGTTCTACCTGACCTAGCTGCTGAAACCGCTGCAAGAACTCTCAGCCCAGGTATATCTAACATAGATCACACCTTATTCAGGTAGCAGTTAAGAGAATTAAACGATTCAGACTCTGTGCCTCCTTTAATTGTTTCTGTGCTTCATTCTTTTTTAGAAAAATTGAAGGAAACAAATACAATTGTTGGGGCTACGAAACCCATTGCGGTGGCTGAAGGTAGAGTTAATTCCCATTTGGCATGAATTCACACTTTCCCTTCTTGTGCTTAACATTTAACTCTTCTGTAGATGTTGTGATGGAGGGATCAGCTGAGGAGGAAGCCTTTCACGATGCCAACACCGGGGAGTTCGACGAACATGAGTTTTATCCAACGATGAGCTTCTCTGAAGCTGATCATCGGTTGCTCGCTGATATGTTATCGAAGCAAGCCAATCGTGAGGCTGCAGGATTGACTATTGAGGCTGGTTCATCTGCAGGTATGGATCTTATCCTGACGTCCCGTTATTCATTTCTCAGTTCTTTCTTAACCACGGGGGAGTTTTGATTGAAGGACCAGCTACTAGAGCTGATACGGCTACTATTGCAAGGGCTTTAGACCAGCCTGAGGGTTCAGGTCTTTTGATTCTAGAGCGGGCCATTACTGAATCCCAATCATCCACCTCTCAGCCTGGGACTGTCATTCCTTCGGACTCGATGGTTACGAAAGTCACAACTAGAATGGAAGCTAGTCCCGTTGTTCTAATTTTGAGACCACCTGATGAGGCTGGTATGCCTGTGATTGTTACAACTACACCAATTCTAGCAGTTCACGAGGTTGGGTTAGCAGGACCAAGCATACAACGTCAACCCGAAGGACCCTCCATCGGTGTCGGTATGTTCTATCCCGTGATCGCCTTAAAATTCCGAATAGCTTTTTTTGTATTTATTTCTCCTCCTTTCCTTGAAGACCTTTCATTATCTCTATATGATTCTATGAAGGTCGTGATATCAGATAATGACCTAGACTGGGCTATACTTTGCATGGAACTCTATCACTTATTTTCCTTTGTGAGCAAAATGAGTGATAAGCTCCTTCACCAAGGGTTTTCCTTCGACCAATTCAGGCATTCTCTTGATCGTCAGGTGATGAGCATTAG
This sequence comes from Asparagus kiusianus, assembly GCA_022839385.1. NCBI lineage: Eukaryota > Viridiplantae > Streptophyta > Magnoliopsida > Asparagales > Asparagaceae > Asparagus > Asparagus kiusianus. The sequence continues at coordinate 168,719 of BQKN01064715.1, forward strand.
AGAAGAAGGATATCCAGATCTGGCTGATTCTAGTGTTGCGGATTTGGGCCATTTGGAGCACAAGCTACGAAAGTTGGGAGAGTTTCAGGCTACGGGTGCTTCCTCATATGTGGCCACTCATATGGAATCCAGGGTGAAGGCTTGGCACGATACACGAGCATCCGTCGGACTCGAGCTTCAAGCACAACGAGGTCGCCTAAGACAAATGGAAATAGTTTTTTGCCAATAGGCTAACAGCCCTTTGTGACTTGCATTCATCTCTCGAGTCAGGTCGTGCAGAAATAGCCCGGCCTGAACATGAGCTTAAGGCAGCAAAGGATGCTCAAGTCGTCCTAGAAATGGAGATGTGTGATGGCCCTGGTTTCACACAAGGCTGCAGTCTAAGGTAAACCCAGAGATGTCAAACCTACTATGCACCCACACTTGTACATAAACATGTTTTACCAATCACAACAGTATCCTCTAGTGGAATCAAAGAAAAGTACAGGTACAAAATAGGTAAAATAAAGAGCTGCACATGATAGACATGATAAAGAAGGAGATATCTCATAAACGAAAATTATGTCTCAACAGAAATACATCTACTGTCTGAGATAAATAAATGTCTCATCATGAATCAAATAAATATCGTACTAAGGCACACTGCCTTTACAATATGGAGATGAAATACTAATGTCTGAATAAAAATATAAAATCTATTGTAGAGCCTCTACGATGTAAAACCCCGAAAATTTCTATAGTATATATGTATACACATGTGTGAATTATCTATAGTAAATGTTTTCCCTTGTGGCGAATAACCATATAAATATAAGATATATATGTTTATCAGTGTTTGGGAACCCAACGGGTATATACAAATAAGAGAAATCGATTGAGAAATGGCCAGCATGTAAAAATGCCAACAGAAGGCATTTTTGTGCTGATCGGTCGAACGGCGCGGTCGACCGGCGCGGTCGACCGATCAGCAATCAGAGAGGAATTGCCAGGTTTGGATTTCGGGTTTCGGGTTTCATTTTTTTTTGGGCTTTTGGGTTTCGGGTCGGGTTGGGGAGTTGGTATTTATACCAACTCAACCCAAGTGAGACCCTGTGAATCGCAGACCCAAAACCCTAGCCTCCCTCTTCTTCCTCAAAACCCCAGCTTGGACTTGGGAGATCTGGAGCAGCTCTTGGGGATATTTTTCAGCGGGATCTGGGTTTTCCAGCAAGGGGATCAACCTATTTCGGATCTAGGGCTTCCCTCAGCACCCAAGGCGAGTATCATCTCGCCCAATCCCTCACCCCCCTGGTTTTACTGTTTTGTTGTGATTTTTCATGAGATTTCTGATGAGCCCAAGAAGTATTTTCGTACAAAAACGAGTTCTTATTAATAGGAACTTTAAGAATCAATCTCTCATGTTATTATCTGGGATCTGGATCTGAAAGTTTATCTAACAGGAGTTTAAAACGTTTTTACAACCTATCTAAACGTTTTGGTTTATTCCTTAATGATTTTGATTATTGAAAGAGTAGTTTTCAAAACCTGATTTTGGTTGTTTATCTTCAGTATGATGTTGGGATTATTTCAGCAAATATTATTGCATCAGATCAAACTTTGGTTTCCAGGTTTAGCAGCTGACAGAAAACCCAAATTTGGGTTCTGTCCGCTCGGCGGTCGACCGACGCGGTCGACCGCTGAGCTCGAATGGGAATTTCGGTCGGCCGCGATAAATTATCGGTCGACCGCGATTCAAAATCGGTCGACCGAGACAAATATCGGTCGACCGAAGGTTCTGGTGGGCGACCGTTCTGATTTGTATCAGAGTTCGGTCGACCGGATCGGTCGACCGCCGATCCTCTGTTGCAGATTTTCCAGATTTGGTGTTTTGGGTATTTTTACTCCTATTCGGGGGTTTGTCTGGTTTATCTGACCTGGTTATTAGTCCCACTATGTGTCTATGCATGATAGATGACCTGAGGCTATGAATTTGGGACATATACACTGATTTGGTTATGAAACTGATAAGTAGATTTTACTACCTGCTTTGTAGCGATCTTATACTAAACCTACAGTCCTCGTGTTGGACTATAATCCATAGAAGTCCTCGTGTTGGACTATAATCCCTCTCCGTCCTCGTGTTGGACAATTGACACTTACTCCATGAGTTTGGAAAACTACGATAGCTAGTTCTTGTATCGGACATGGTTCCTCACCCTGCACGTAATTATTTCCACATTTCACAACATACTGATTACGTAGATTTGGCATGACACTTATGAAGGTTTGGACACAATATTCATGTAATGAATATTGCGATATTCACGTTGAGTATGTTACAGCACTGTAATTATGCTCTGGTGTTCGTTGAGTTCCTTTTATCATTGTTATTGCACTAGAACCTTGGGTTTGGTATTTAGGAGTTTACAATTTGAGATGTAAGGTATATACATGAGGGTTTCCTTGTTTGGATTATTTCGCTCGACGTACCTATTCTCGTGTTGTAGATTCTTAAATACTCAAACCCTTATTTCGTAAGATCAATGAGTTTAGATTTATATGTATATTACCTGTATTTTCATAACAACGAGCCCTACTCCCTTGGGGGTTGGTTGTGATGTTACTCGCTAGCGCTTTGACGCTCGTTGTCCCTCCCCCTTTCAGGTCACGAGCCAGGAGCACGGAGTGTCGCAGGTTGATAGCGGATCACTGTAGTGTTCAGCTTTATATTTTAGCCACGTATTATGTATTTTGGGCTCCACTGTAGTTGATGACTAGACATTGAGAACTATTTCATAGAAGTTGTAAAGGCCGTGTGCCTTATTTCTTTTTCATCAAATATTTGTATTTGAGACTTGTTTAGTACTCCAGTGTATTCATTCTGACATTGTTTATGTATTCCCATTTGTTGGATGATGAGATATCTATTTGATCATTTGGATTTCATCAGCTATTCGAGTATTATCTTTTACTTGCTTTTGTACCTACACCTGTTATTGATTCTACTAGATAGATGTTAACTGTGATGGTGAAACATGTTATTGCACGGTGTGGTGTATGGCAGGTTTGACATTCTTGGTTTCACCTTGGACTGCAGCCTTGTGTGAACCCAGGGGCGTCACATACGAATACTCATGTAACAACGACTATGTAAGAACTCCGTCATCCTGCGGCTCTCCGTACCTCTGTACCGCCTGAAAGAAAAGAAGAACAACATAAAGAACCACATAAGGAGCGTCAGAGCTATACAGCAAGATCACCTCCATCCGCCCCCAGGGGAAGGGCTACTAGATAGAGTGGAGGCTATATCTATTAAGCATAGTCTACCTAGATTTATTTCCCTGTATCTAAGTAGAATTAACATTTAGAAACTTATAACACGAGATATAGTACGTCGAGCTAAATAATCCAAACAAGGAAACGCTCATGTATATACCATCATCTCAAATTGTAAATAGCTAAATATTAATACTGAACTAAGAATAGACAATCTAATAAAATCAACAAATTAGAAATCTGCAACACGAGACTGGTATGTCGAGCAAAATAATCCAAACAAGGAAACCCTCATGTATATACCACATATCTCAAATTATGAATCGCTAATCATTGATCCCAACTAACAAGTAAAGGAAACGGTAAAGAAATATAAAGACATCATTACATCATATTTATAATATCTTTCACAATCACTAGGGAGATAAAATAAATACCAACATATAATCCCGTATACTTTCAAGAGCAAAGTATCTCGGTCATATATCTCAAAGATGAGTTGAATTCACCACTAACATCCGTCTAAAACTTAGGCTATAAATCAACAATCTTAATATCACGGACTACCCTGTAGGTATCCTGAATTGTGTAGATGGTTTATTAGTCTCATCGTGAGCTCAGCACATAGCCTTAGTGCGGGACGGCCTACCATATAGGTATCCAAATAGATGGCTCACAATCACCATAAATAGACGACTTACCAGCCTCATCGCACACTCGTACGGACGGACTGTTATACAAAGCATCCAAACTCGACTCAATAGCTTGTACATATGGCATATCGACGCACTACCTCATGTAGCACTGAACTAGGATCATCAACGATATCCATCTTATGCATAAACTGTGTATAACTGGTATATCGATGCACTATCTCATATAGTACTAAGCTATGCTCATTAACGATATCCAACGAGTGTATGAACAATCACTACTCTATTATAAACAACCCAACTCTTGTCAAAATCCCTTTTGGGTTACCCATGTGTGTGCAATAACACTGTACTTGTGTATTCGTGAATTTACATGTATAGAAGTGCGGCTCAAACCTCGCAAACACATTTCAAACAAAAACAAAACAAAACTTAGGAAATCAGCCTTAGTAATCGACTACTAGACTGAGTAGTCGACTACTCTGAGTTTATCCCGAACCTGGAAAATTTGACTAAGTGTGAGTAGTCGACTACTATGAGCATTATTCAACTACTCTGTTATGAAACAGATTCTGTGAGTTGCATCAGGAAGGGAGTAGTCGACTACACACATGATTAGTCAACTACTCTACTAAGGAAACATTTCTGTATACTGAATTTTGAGACAGAGTAGCCGACTACTCATCTTAGTAGTCAACTACTCTGCATGCAACTTAAAATACAGACATGCACAAACAGAACTTTAACAAATCAAACATGTACTTATGCAATGTTAAACCAGATTTAAATGATTTATAACATTAAACAAAGATTAACTTGATCATAAACATGGACTTAACTTGGTTTAATTTAAAAATAACACCTTTATTAATTAATCTCTTCAATTTACTACAGATAGGCAACTTGATGATTAAAAGCATGAAACGATCTACACATAAAGAGAGAATAATTTATTTTAAACTTAATTACAAAATCTAGATACCACAAACCTAGCTTTTTACATGATTAGATTACAAGAAATCTCAATTAATTAAATAAACTAGGGTATGCACATAGGTAAATCTCAATTAACAAATTAAAAACGAAATTTATATTAATCCTAATGATCATGATCATATTTCTAACATAAACAACAAGGAAAAATATCAGATCTAACAAGAATTACAAATCTATTATCGAAATTTAACTTTTATCTCATGAAAATAAGAAATAAGCATGTGAACATTGATTTAACCACTTTAAATCATCTAATAATTAAGGGTGCAGGAGAGGATGAAGATGATCTTACCTTAAGGTGATGGTGGACTCCTCAAGCACGTGTATGCAAGATCCTCTTCAGCCATGATCACACTTTTCAGCTTTCTCCTCGACAAACACCTCAAAACTCTCTCACAACTCACAAAATAGGGTTTAGGGTTTAAGGAGGGAGATGGCTGCTAAACTCACAAATTTTTATCTCTAAAATTAGGGTTTTAATGAATATTTAGAGATATATAACAACCTAGGTTCGGATATAAACCAAAACCAACCTGAAACCTAAAATAAATCTGGAAACAACCTCGTTAGTCGACTACTCTAAGCAGTAGTCGACTACTCACATCACAGAAATAGGATGTGCATGTTTTTGCTATAACTTTCATATCTCACCTCAGAATGAGGTGATATAAGATGTGTTAGAAAGCTGTTGAAGAGACCTACAACTTTTATCTTTTGGGTTTTTCTTGATTCGAATTTTATCTGTGTAAAATATAAATACTCTTAACTGGTCATTTTTCTAGATTCAGGCTCGTGCATGATTTCACTCCTATATTCACATATATATATTGGATTAATCTCAAATCAATCCTTAGCATACTCAAGCATCAAAATATATTATTTATTACCATATAACATATTTATTATTATTAATTACAATATGTTCAAATTTATCGGGTTTTACAAGATGGTCCATGGAGTGTGCTCGAGTCTAAGTGTTCGGGAAATTAGAGCTCTCAAGAGAAAAGCTAGCCAAGATGGAGAAAGAGGCAGCAAAGATATTAACCACTACCGAGGATTCCATCAGGGTTGATTTGAAGACTGAGCTCGAGCAGGATTATGCAAAAGAGCTCTCTAGATTAGAGCAACAAATTTCTAGCCATAAGCTCCATGTAGATTGATCGCACTATCTCTTGTATCTCTCATTTTTGCTTTACTAATAAAATCAAATTTTTGGCTCAGTGCATTTTTATTATGATTTCTCATTTTGTTTGGAATAATTAATCATAATACTCATAGGATTTTTGGCAAACCCTCAGCCATCAACAGATTTGATAAGCCTTTACCGAGTACCGTTTGAATCAGGCTAGCATGTGAATTGTCTAAATCTGTTCCACATGTAACGTTGTACTAAAAGAATAAATTCTCTTAGACTTATTGCTATGATACTAAATACGTAGACTTTGTTATTTTTCACGGGAATAGAATACCCGGGAACGCGTGTTAGACGTAGGCTTATCTCTAATAAGGGATCAAGATAAAGTCCCACTTGCGCAAAAGGCATGAATTTTGTCGTTATTAAGCTGATAATAACAACTGACTACAAATATTGAATACGTAGGCTTCATCATTTTTATGGGAACATGCCACCTGACAACGTGTGTTAGACGCAGACATATGTCTAATAAGGGATCAAGATAACATCCCCCATGCATGAAAAGGCATGGATTTTGGTGTTGAGGAAATTGTGTCTTCTCTTAGGGCAAAGACGAACCCCGTGTTTTATCTTTTCTTAGGGCAAAGACGAATCCTGTTTTATCTTCTCTTAAGGCAAAGATGAACCATGTGTTTTGTCTTCTCTTGGGGCAAAGACGAACTTAGTGTTGAAGAGGAAGAAGGTATTTTCTTATCTTCCGCTTCAAAAGTGACATAGCGTGGGATCTCCACTCTGAGAATCTTGTAAAGGAAACTAAGAGTGGGATCTCCACTCTGAGAATCTTGTAGAGGAAACTAAGAGTGGGATCTCCACTCTGAGAATCAAAAATATCAAGATAACCGTAATTGTCGGAAGGTTTGATTACCTAATTTGAAGGTGGACCTTTCGAGAGGGAATTCCAATTTTAGCATTAACTGTAGGAAGGTTTGACCAAGGGGAAGTTTGAGATGACACTAACTGTAAGAAGATTTGATCGCTTGATTTGAGTAGACCTCTCGTTCGTGGAATGAATCGAGAGGGGATTTTGGTTTTGATCCTAACTGTCAGAAGGTTTGACAAAATGGAAGTTTGAGATGATCCTAACTGTAGGAATGTTTGATCACTCGATTTGAGTGGACCTCTCATTCATAGAATGAATCGAGAGGGGATTTTTGTTTTTGCCCTATCTGTCGGAAGGTTTGACCAAGAGGAAAGTTGAGATGACTATAACTATAAGAAGGTTTGATCGCTCGATTTGAGTGGACCTCTCGTTCGTGAATGAATTAAGAAAGGATTTTTATTTTGACCCTAACTGTCGGAATGTTTGAGCAAATAGAAGTTTGAGACAACCCTAACTATAAGAAAGTTTGATCGCTCGATTTGAGTGGGCCTCTCATTCGTAGAATGAATCGAGAGGGGATTTTGGTTTTTGGCTAACTGTTGGAAGGTTTGATCAAATAGGAGTTGGGGTAGTACAAATAACTGTGAGAGTGTTGATTTGCACAAATCACTTTGTTAATATAGTGGGAGCTTTTGGTGTTAAATTGTGAGAAATTAACATGAAAGTGGTTTGATAATTGCAATGGACCGGCAAGTAGAAATTTCAAGTATTATGTCAAGACTTCAACAATAGGAGTGTTAAAGGCCTAGACACGGTGCGGGGGGGGGGGGGGGGGGGGGGGGATTTAACCATAAAAGGAGGAAAGAAGATATTTTCTTATCTCTTTCTTTCTTTTATGGTTGACGATTCTAGTTTGGTGGACCCACCATCAATTAATTTAATCAGTGATGGATTTTGTGGAGGACCGTGAATGTTTGAGCACTCCACAATTATACGATGAGAGTTTTATGAGGGAAGATTGACCAGATAAAGTTATTGAATCTTATCTCAACAAAACAGTGCTCAACAAGTCACGGTGGGAGGGTTGAAGAAATTGATCCTGGCGATTGAAAGTAACCAGGACTATGGATGAAGGAAAGAAGATATTTTATTATCTTTCACTTCGCAAGAAAATCCTGGTTATCAAGAAGATACCGATGACCAAGAAGGATTTTAGCAACTTGTTCCTAGTGGGTTGAAGTAGATAGGATATGCTTCATCCTTGAAGGAATTTAGGGTTATAGTGGGAGAGTTTTAATCACCTTAGTAATGATTAAATAACCACAGTGAGGGAATCTTAATCATTTTATAATGATTAATAATGAATTATTCATATGGTTGGTTTTCATCTTGAATAATCTTTTAATCTCGGGTTATCCTTAAGAATACCATGCATAGTATCCTCTAGGAATTTCTCGTTGGTGGTAACACTGTACAACAACTTATGTTGCACGTGTCAAATAGGTTATCCTAAATGTACTATAGATAGTACTTCTTCAGGAACTTCTTATTTATTACCATCATGATTTTGTCACTGTCTTGGGTGATTAGGCGATATGCACCGTTTGAGTAGACTGTCTTCACTACAAACGATCCTTCCTATTTGGGATAGAACTTGCCTTTCTTCTTGAAATTGAGTATCATTGGTCGCCGGATGGCAAGAACCAAGTCTTCGTCCTTAAAACTCCATTATCAGACATTCTTGTCAAAGGCCCTGGAGATTCTGGCTTCGTAAAACTCAATTTGTTGCTGAGCTTCCAGGCGTTTCTCATCTAACATCTCGAGTTCTTCGAGATGTTTTTGATGTTGCTCCTCCATTGTCATCCCTGTTGCGAGAGCAATACAGATGGATGGAATTTGGATCTCCAATGGGAGGAAAGCCTCACATCTATATACTAGAGAATACAGAGTTGCTCTGGTGGGCGTGCAGACTGTGGTGCGATAGGCCCAGAGAGCTTCACCAAGTTTATCATCACAATCTTGTTTGTTTGTTCTTACGAACATCAACAGGATCTTAATGATGATCTTATTGAAGGCCTCAGCCGGACCATTTGCGGTGGGATTGTAGGCCGTTAATGAGACGTTTTGAATTCTAAACTTTATATAGAATTTGATGAAGGCGTTGCTGACAAACTGAGATTCGTTGTCATGCGCGATTCACCTTGGAACACCGTATCGATAGATAATATAGTATTTGATGAATTTGACAACGTCACTCATCTTTACTTCTTTGAGTGGAATTGCTTCAGCCCATTTGGAGAAGTAATCGGTAATTGCTAGAATAAAGCGATCACCTTTAGCTAATGGAGGGAAAATAGGATCCACGATGCCATTCTCCATGTTTCGAATAGCCATGATGTGGGTGAAGGGTGTAAATACTACAGGGGTTGATGCATGTAATTATCATGTATTTGACATGCGTGGCACCGTCGGGCATACGCGACTGCGTCTTTGACCATAGTTGGCCAATAGTATCTCATCCTCCTGAGACGGTCACACCATTTAGGACCAGGTTGGTGTGTACCACAAGTTTTCATCATGTGCTTCTTTGAGAGTCTCATCTGCTTCTTTGGTCAAAAGACATTGGAGTAGCAAGCAATCATACGCACGGCGATAAAGCGTTCGAGTCTTTGCATTGTAGTAGAATCTTAGTTCTCTTCATCGGACCGAGTCTCTTTCTTTTATGTCTTCTGGTAATTACCATGCAAGACATAATCAATAATGGGAAACGCCAATCTCGAGGTTCAAATCTGACTCTGGTCACGTGCACCTCTTTGATGTCTAAGGCATAGTCCGGTATGAAGAGTTGGTGAGTTTTCATTGTGATCAATTATTCTGTCTCATGAGGCTGTGCCAGAGATACTGCTAATGCCGTTAGTACATCTGCATAAGCGTTCTGTAGGCACGGGATGTACTCGATGAAGAATTCTTTAAATGAGTCTTCCATCTCGATGGCCGTCTTATGGTACGGGCTCAGGTCTAGGTTCCTGACTTTGTATTCTCCTCGAACTTGGATGATTATCAGTTGAGAATCACCAAAAGCTTAAAGATACTTGACCCAGCTCTTTTACGAAACTAAGTCCAATGAGCAGTGCGTTATATTTAGCCACATTGTTGAAACATGGCTCGATCAGTGAATAGGCTTGAGGCATCACGTGTTTCTCCGAGAAACTAAGACGACTTTAACTCCTGAAGTATTTTTGAACGTCCGGGAGCGCTTGCCATATTAGTTGCTTAGAAAGCATGTCAAAGAACAATTGCCACACCTATTGATGAGAGGTAGTGTTGACTTTGTGGGTTTCTTCCGGCATATCTTCATATATTTCGGCTGTATCTTTTGTAGGATTAACTGCTAGAAGATTATTAATTGCTTGTCCTTTGACCGACTTTTTAATTTGAAGTGAAGGTCGTATTAGGATAGTAGCAGGGCACATCGCGCTTGTCGCTAATTCATAGAAGCTGGTTACGTCATGAACACTCGAATTGGATTGACGTTTGAAATGACATATATCATCTATCCAACCAGGTAGTGTCGCATCTTTTGATTTGTGAACACCAAGGCAAGGAACTCCTTCTCGATCATCAGATATCGAGATTCAGTGCCTACCAATGTCCGACTTAGGTAATATACTACATGCTTGTGACCGTTGTCATCATCTTATGTAAGTAGAGCACTCAATGAGTTATTCGTCACCTTGGCATAAATGAGGAATAGTTTCCCTGGCTTCGGTGCAACGAGAATAGGAGGATTTGATAGATATGCTTTGATATCCTCAAATGCTTTCTGACAATCATCATCCCAGATAAACGACATGCCTTTCTCTATAAGTTTAGAGAATGGTTGGCATTTTTAGGATAGGTTCGAGATGAGCCGACGGATGTAAGCCAATCGGCCTTATAATCCTCTGAGTTCTTTGAGATTTCTCAGAGGTTGCAACTCATGGATCACTTTCACTTTATCAGGATCGATGTGGATACCTTTCGTGGTGACGACGAATCCAAGGAATTTGCTACTAGAGATTCTTAGGAAAGACTTGGTAGGGTTCATCTTCAATTGGTCTTCTGAACAAGGTGTGCTTCTCGTCGTCCGGGTATATCTTGATTTGATTGTAACGTGAGAATCTATCAATGAAGGACATTCTCTCAAATCCGCAAGTGATGTCGATGATGACGTCCATAATTGGAAGAGTGAAATCATTCTTTGGGCAAGCTGTGTTCAGATCTCTGAAGTCGATGTAGATTCTAATTTTCCTGTTCTTTTTAAAGACCAGGATAATATTTGCTAACCAATTAGGATATTGTTCTCCCCTAATGAAGCCCGAGTCAATCAGCTTTGTAACTTTAGCTTCAATTGCCTCCATAATCTACGGACGAAACCATCTTTATTATTGTTTGACTGGTTTGATGTTAAGGTTGTGTATCACAACATTTGGGTTGAGCCCTGGCATGTCTTCATAGTTCTACACAAAGATATCGATGTATTCCTTGATGTGGACAATCAACTCCTCCCTCTCTTTTGGCGAGAGATTGTCACTAATGAATATGGGCTTCGAATTTGCTTCATCGCCCATGTTTACCTGGACCACGTTATCCTCAGTAGGAGTTCCCTTTGCTCGAACCTATCACCATACTGGATGTTCAATTGATGGATCCAATGATCTTTCTAAGTTGGCAACTGATCGTCTTCCTGTATTGTTGTAGGATAGACTGTGGTCATATTTGATATTAAGCCTTTGAATACTTCTCCAAGGCTAACATCAGAGTCCCAATCTGAAGAATCTGACGAGTATCCCTCTCTTTTCGGGTTGGATGACTAGTTATTAACATGCCAACAACATTCGTCGGAGGACGAAGAAGTATATCCTAGGCCTCTTCTATGTCCGTAATAATTGTCAGGTTTCCCCTTTGGCACATAGGCAGGCTAGTATGGAACTCGAGGGCCTCAACCAAAGCAAAGTCCTTCTTCAAATGTAAAGTTGTATCCTAATTTCTTCATATAGTTACGCGCTTGTGAGCTGCATCTGAATAAATGGAGACCATGTCTTTCATCATCGTTGTCATTCTTCATGAAGGGATTTGGTAGTGGACACAACTCTCCTTTACCGAAGACTATCTCCTTTCCACCCCCTGCTTTGGCAGAAAGGACAAGAGTAGTTGTAATAAACCATTTAAAAAAAAACCCCAATCACTGTTTAGAGGACCACAGGATGTAAGGTTTTGAAAAAAAAAAGAAAATAAACAAAACAAACCAAAGGCCCATTAACCAAGCCCAATTAATAACTCCAGCTCTTTCCCCTTTCTTATCCACTCACAGGTGTTCATGAGGTTCTGATTCGAAAAAAAAATCTCCCTCAAAACCTTCGTGATTTTAACTGCTCACTTTCTCCTCTACCTAAATCCCTCAAATCCTGGCAAATCCCTAACTGATCTTATCTCTCAACCCTTTTATATTCCATACCGATTCTCTACACATTATCTGGAAAAAAAAAGAAGAAGAAAGAGAGTTGGATCAGTTACAATTGAAGAGAGAGGACAATGACGTTGATTTGGGGATTTCTTTTGCGTTTGGAGTTTAGAGCCATTACTAGGCAAATTGGCAAGCATTTCTTTCCTTAATTAGTATTACTATTATTTTTGGGTTTATCCTTCATGCAAGTATACTTCTCTACACCTTTCTTTAAAATTTATCCTTCTAAACTTCTTGTTGAGATTGTTCATATTTTCATAATTATATGGATGACTTGCTCCTTTGTTGATAAGTGATACCTTGGATCTCCAGGCCATGAATATTTAAAAGTACAAATTTATGTGTGTTAAATAAGAGCATTAGTGATTTAGGAAATTTCCATATACTGTTAAATTATTCCTAACATGATTTCCCAGTTAGACTTTTTGTTTACATTGAGATTATTGTCTCTGCATGCGGACCTAAACAATTAATATATGGCTGTGTGTTCTCATTTATGAAGTATGTGCTTGGGTGTCTCCAAATTTTAGCTAGGATGTAACAATGTCTCCGGTTCTGTGGGATGAAATTTCTTTTTGACTTGAAGACAGTGTTGGTTAAATATATTCTCCCGAATTGTCAGAGGATTAATAACATTAACTTAGTTTCCATTTTTTTTACCTTTCTTTAAATATGTACTTATACAAATTAGTTGGCTATATGAAATATTGTTGGTTCTTAAATGTTTTGACTTCTAGCTAATGACATATTACTCTGCTCATAATTATTAAACTATCACATTAACAGATAATTTTTTTTATTTTGGCTTTAAAGGTTTTCCAAACTATAGTTAGTTTTAACGACTTTACTCCTTTCCCCAAATGGA